>JAQFXP010000544.1:0-28058 GCA_034693685.1 Belba bartosi
TTTAATAATCGGCACAAAAATAAATTTCGTTTTTGTCATAAAAGCAACAAATTATGAAAAGTTAGTCATCTTTTTAACTCTTTTTTTGTACAATATTTCAAATTCAAGACTCAAATAATGTATTAATGATTCGGCGAATGAATACTAAATACAACGAAAATCTGACCGACCGATGCATTTCTAACCTTATTATTCAACTCTAAACGACTGACTCTTCTATTGTTTTGACAATTGGCTTGAATTAGACATTCAAATGTATACAACTAATTAAGAAAATGTCTGCGAATGGACTGAACAAACATTTGTTTCGACAATGACTTAGAGCTGACAGTCATATAAAATCAGAATCAATGCAAAAATTAAAGCAAAAGCTAAGCAAAAAAATTTAGCCCAGCATAGTTTTTACAGCTAATTTAATTAGCAAAAAAATCAATAAATAAATAATAAATTAATCGATTCTAACTCTAAATGTAAATTTAGAAAATTTTCATTTGCATATTAAATGTATTGTATTATGCAAACAATGAAAAACTTTTTTTGATTAAAGTTCATCAATGGGTGGATAGGCAAAAAATTTCAGATGTTAAATTTATTTAGTTGTTTTAATTTAAAATTATAAAAATTAAATTTAAGTATAATATAACTTTTTAATGTTAAATAAATTATTCAATTAAATTTTTGTTACTTTGAATCAATTTTAACTTGATTAAAATAAAATAAAATAAACATAGCAAACTTGTAAACAAATTAATTGTTTAGTTAAACAAAACAAAACAAAAATAGGTTTTATTGTAATATAAAATTTTAACATTAAAAAACTTTTTAAAAAATAATCTAATTTAAAGTTTAACTAGAAGTATCGAAAAGAATTTAACTCACAAAAAAATATTTATAAATTGACCATGTTTTTTCAGATTTAAAATCTTAATAAATTTTCTAATTGTTTGTTTAAAATAAATTAAATGTTTAAATTAAATTTTTATACAGTCACATTTAAAGCTAAAGGATAATACAAAACCACAACTGGGCAATTTAATATCTCGGAGTAGTGATCAATAATTATCTAATTTTAAATTAATGTCATCTTATTTAACTTGATTTTTAGTTTTTAATTTTATTTTTATATTAGTTAAAAGTAATTAGATTTTATATTTTGTAATTAACTCATTGATTAGAAATTGCTTAATATTGGTTTTTACTGGTTTTACTGTAAATTGTTTTTAAATCAAGATAATTTTATATAATTAAAAAATATAAATTAATTTATCTATTTATCTAATTTATCTTTTACACAATTAAAATAATTATTTTAAAAAATATGATTAAAGCTTGATTGATTAGGTTTTAGGTAAAAATAGAGAAAAAATTTGCAGATTAAGACTTATATTATTTATAAAATTATATAATATATAGTACAGTATTTAAAAAGTTATTAATAATAAAGTATTTTAAACAAAACAAAAAAAACAACAACAAATTATAATTATCTTTATAATACAAAAGATTTACAGAAAGTCTGAATTAAATTAGTTAATGCAATATTTAATTTTTATACTTTTTGAATATAAAATTATAATTTAAAGTTAATAAAATTTATTAAATTAAAATAATACAATTTACATATTAAATTTTTTATTTATAAAATTTTTAGACAAAATAACCTTTTTATATACTGTATTATATATTTTGTTAAAATATACTCATTAAGATTGCCACTTTAAATTATGCTTGATACGTTTTTATTTTTGTTCAACCAACTATATGTTACATACTGTACAGTAATATAATAGTAATGTTCGATAAATGAAGAATAAATAAAGAATGTCATTGTTTTCACGTCCTTAGAGACCAATCGAAAATTAAGTCAAAGCAAAAAATAAATAAATAAAATAAACGGAAGAAAATTATCGGTAAATTGACATAAAATTCCAAGGTTGGTTAAATAAATATATCAACTAAATAAATAAACTATATATTTTTTTACTAAAAGACTATAAACTAAAACAGTAAAAACTTTATAAAATTAACAAGCTTTAAAACCCAAGCATATTTCTTTGAAATTTTAAAAATCAAAAGTGATAAAAAAATTTTTATTTAGAATTTATTATTTAACATTTGTTCAAAAGTTTCATCTTGTCTTTGCTATGAAACAAGTTTGTTTTAAAAGCATTAAAAAAATCTCTTGAAATATAGCATATTTATATAGCATTTCGCGGCAATATATCTCTAATTAGCAGGCAGACATCTCTAATTACAAAATATTAAGTATGTATTATTTATTAATTACCGTAAAGTGCTAATTAATGCTTTTACAGTATATTATTTAAATGTTAAAAATTTTTATTCCCAAAGTTAATTATAAAAAATAAGAGAGATGGCCTGGGTCCCAAACTTTGTAAATTTAAGTTAAAAACTACACTTTTAAACTAAAAAATTTGTAAAAAAAATTTATAAAATCTTAAATGCAAATAAATTATATTTTTAATACATTTGTGATAAATGCTTAGTCTAGAATAATTCTAGCTAGACTTTATTAACGAACAAACTTTTAAAATATTTTAATTTAAAATGTTTTAATATGTAATTAAGAAAATTATTAATTAAGCAAAACTCAAATTAAAGTCTAAATCAAGTGCTAGAAAGGGAGCAGAAGTTAACGCAAATAAATGATCGCAAGTCTATCAATCATAGACTGAAATTAAATTTATATTAAAACTGATTATAAAAATATTTCGACAATAAAGCGATTCCTGAACTCCACCTTTTTATGGCTCCAACTGTGCTATTTCTGGAAATTAACCAGCATAACTATTTTATGCATCAGTCAACCTAGCTCACTAATAGTTTTCGTAATCAAGAGCATGTACAGTTGAATTGACCTGGCCAGTTTAGATATATTTGAAAAAGTTTTGTATAAAACTCAAACAAAATATATTTTTAAGTTTAAAAAATAAATAGAAATTATTTATTAAAATATAAATGAAAAAATATTTAATTTGTATCAATTTGGTCCAGTTATATCTATTTTAATATTTAAAACTCATATCTATTAAAGTCAATAAACTTAAAATACAAATTTAAAAATCTATATAAATATAGCTTAAAATCGACTCAATTTTGTGTAAAGTCTGCGACTATTAAATACATGAATTGGATTATAACATGAATTGACAGAACATTTTTAAATATGCTGTAAATGTCAAAGTATTTTCAAATAATACATATTTGAAGGCAAAATAAGAGCAAAATTTGATAAAATTCCGCAAATAATGGCTAAAATGTAAAATTCAATTTAGAGTTTTTAGCGGAAAAAATGTTAAATCAAAATAAAATTTTATGTCGACATCATTTGATCGAATGGTATAGAAGATGAAAAATCACATTTTCTTTTCCTTCGCTTGCATTGAAGTTATATTTTTCAATATTTTTTTCACAGTTTTACTGAAAGTCAGAGAAAACAAAACTGATTTATAGGTAAACGCAAAGAAAATACAAAAATCAAACTCAAACTCAAACCTAAGCTAAAAAATGAATGGAATGTGACTTTAAAGTTAAGTATAAAATATGACATCGAATTTGGCAAAAATCAAAATAATTAAATATTTTTCTCCAAAACTAACTGTCAGTTAAGTCAACATAGAAAAAAGCTTTAAAACAAATTCAAGTTTTCTTTTGTAAAAATTATTTTTATTTATAAATTATTTGTATAAATAAAGTCAAAAATAAATTTCTAACCAAACAAAACCGACATTAAAATACAGTGTATTTCTAAACCTAATAAATTAAAAATTTTGTATTTGCAGTAAAATTTGCTTTTATTTAATTTCAGTTCAAAGCAAATAAAGGAAAATAAAAAAAAATCAATTGAATTGAATTGAATATAAGTTTATTCAATATTTTATGCTTTAAGTTAAATACAATAGAATTGCTGCGAATTACTGAATCACACGAACAGATCGTTTCAAAACTTTGATTTTTCTCTTTGTTTCTGAAACGCCTATCAATTTATATGAGTATTATTGATAGTTTTTATTTTCAATTATTTACAAATCTATAGATTTTCATGTATTTATGTTTTTATAAGCAAAAGCTTAAATAAAAAAAATTAATTTTATGTTATTTTTATGTTAAAAGTTCTTCAGATAATAAATTGAATTTATTTGAGTCTTAATAATTGAATTGAATGATTATAATAAGAAAAAACTTATTTTTATTTCAATTGGAGCAGTTGCAACATTTATTACGGAAAATGTTTATTGCTCAAACAATAAATATTAATAAGCTTTGATTTAGCTTGTCTTGTAATTAAAGTTCTAATTAAGATAAAATACTCTATTATGCTTATTTTAAGATTCTAATTATAATTTTGAAATTAATTGTATTTTATGTACATTTTTATTTAATAACAAAACACTGTAATACATAAAAACAATAAAAATAATTATAGTTTAATCTAAAATTGGGTTTATATCAAAATATTGTAAACACAATTCAAAATATTAAGTTCATAAAAACATTAAGTAATTATTATTAATATATTTATTTTTTTGTTCTATTATACCAAACCTTATTGTACTTGTACAAATAAATATTATTAACTATTTTTTAAATACAGAATAATTTAATTTATTGCAATGACCCAAAACTTCCTAGCTAGTCAATGTTTGATTGATTAATAAAATTAAACTAATTTAAAAATTACTGATTGGTTAATAATAATTTTAAAATATAATATAACATGGTAGAATAAACCCATTAAAAATATTTATTATGTTGTATTATTTTTTAATAAATTAAATATTTCATAAAATTATTTCTTATAATTTATTGCAAACGCATTGACTAAACATTCCTTCTTTTTGATGGACCAATATATTCGTAAATAAACCCAATTTTTGCTAATATTTGCGAATATAATGGCAATTCATTGGAATATAGTTGGCTTTGAGTGTAATTAAAAGCCAAATTTGGTGCTAAATATTTCATTAATAGAGAGAAAGAGAAAGAGGGAATGGGAGAGAGAGAGGGAATGGGAGAGAGAGGGAATGGGAGAAAGAGAGGGAGTGCTTTAAATTATATTAAGAGCTAAAGTGGGTCTGCAATGCAATCATAATTTAGTGGACGTAATGAACAACACGTTCTCTACTTATGTGAGTCGAGAGTTAGATGAGTGCAAACCCAACTCCAATTGTCCTAGCTAATCGAAAAGTTTTTTGTCTTTTTATCAGCTTTCATGTGTAATACTCTCTTGTTATTAATATTTGAGAGGAAAAATTCATTATAATAAACATTTAAGCAGTTAATCGAAAAGTTTTCTTTGAACCCAAATGATTAGGTTATGCTATTTGTAAATACTCTCCAAAAGCTAATGGATTGAGTGGTAGTGCTCTATAAATAAAGATAAAATGTTTAGCTATTATATAATATCGAGTTATAGTATATATCTATAGTATAGCCGACAAAGTTATTGCTATTTTATGTTATGTTCAGAAGTTTCGTTTCATTTAATTATTACTGTAATTAAAATAAACATAAATCAAAATTTTTGTTTTTCTTTCCACATAATTATTCTCTCACTTTCGGCATTAATTGCCATATATTTGGATATTACTATAAAAACATTTTATTGATTAATGCGATTCAAGCGTTTAAATTGCACTAATATTTAAGTTTATATATTCACTAAATTTTAAGTCTATTTTTAGACTCAAGTGTTGAATCTTTGAGTATATGATTGAAATTTGAAGTTTTTGAGAATTTTAATTAAAACATTTTTTTGTCGATAATATTAATAAATTCAAAACTTCATATCTGAAAAATTTACATTAATTTTAAGCATAATGTGATTAAATTTTTGATAACATGCTATATATTTAAATCAAATATTTCGAAACTGGTTTTCAATTACGGTTTTGATAGATAACTACTAAAGAGTTTAATTAGAATTTTCAAATTTATATATAATACTCGTTAAGTAAAACAATTTTAATGTTATTTTCTTTTATTTATTAACAAATGTATGTAGAGTAGAGAAGTTAATATATATATATACACACACAGTGTATATAAACATGAATTATATAAATTTTAAATTATTTATCCACAATATTGGACATTAGTATAGAAAAAGAATTGAATAAATTATTTAGACATCAATTTTCCGTAAAAGCATTCGTAATATAACTTATTGCTCGATATCACAAATATCTACTTTTGAAATGTCATAATTTATTTCGATTAATGCGTTTTATTTTAAACTAAAACTGTGCTTCACTTTCATTATAAATCTCTTTCTAAGATATGTCATAAACTAATTTATTACACGTTTTTGGAATGCGTTTGAATCTAAGATTTATCTCTTATTATACACAATAGTAATAATATAAACCGGAAATTATTTAGATATTGATTTGAAAAGCTGTGAACCAAATAAATAATATAATAAATTGGAAATTATTACAATTACAAAAAAATGTACATAAAATCCAGATTTATAACTTGCTAATTAAGTAATTTTAGTTTAAAATATATAAATTTAAATTTAAATGCGGAACAATTTATTTGTATTAATAGAATAACATTTTCTTAATAACCTATTCAATACATTTGTACAAATTATAAATTATACTCTTAATTAAATTTAAACAAAAATAATAAATAAAACAATAAATTGCCCAGACAATCTAAAAAATGGTTCTTAAACTAATTTTAAATAGTGAAAATTAATTTAATTTTAATAATACTTTAATTTGCTAAGTTAAAATACAAATTAAATTTTAACTTTATATAATTTTATATAACTTATAATATTAATATATAAAATAGTTTTTTGTATAAAATGCATAAATTATTACAGTAAATAAAAATTTAAAAATAACATGCTTTAAGTCAGCAAACACATAATTATAATTTTAATCTTATATTAATATTTAAAATATTAATTATATAAAATTTTAATAAAATTATATTTATAAATAAACAATTAATAAAACTTTTTTAATAAATCAATTAAAGGTTAAAACTTTTAAAAAAGAGGCTTTGGAGTTTTGTTAGTAGAACTGCACTAAAAATAAATACATATGAAAACTATATAAACTATAGTTTGGTTATTTGCTATAATGGAAATATGCAATTACATTTACTTATATGTAAAACAAATAAATTAAAAATTTAAAACAAAAATATTTAACAGAGTCGCCGACGGCGTTGTACTAATAAATGAATAGAATTTCAAACATCAAATGCATTGAAACCCTTTTTGACAACAAAACTGAGTTAACTCTTAGCTTCAAAGCATTGCAAAAAAGCAACCTTTAAGTGAAGTTTAGATTAAATTTTTTGCCTAAAATAGATACAGATTTAATCTGAGATAAATGTTACTTTTTATCAAGAATATTAATTATACAAAAAATAATGTAAATTATTTGCACTAATTCTGTATTATCAGTAACAAAGATAACCGAATTTTTTAATTACATTAAATGTTGCTATAATTTGGCTAAAATTTTTATCATTATATTTACATTTTTTTGTTTTTTATGTTTTATTAATATGAATATATAATAAATATAGAACAAAGTTTACAAATGTAATATTTTTAGCTTATAATAGTTATTTAGTTTATTAATTAAATTTTAAGTAGTTTTTTAATCATAAAGCTAAAATTTATTACTAAAATTTACTTGTTACAACTATTGATAAACTAAATTTTAAATTAAAAATAATTACAACATACTAAATAATTTACTTAAAAGCAATTTAATATTTAAAAAAGCTACAAAATCTAATTTTACATTAAATTTAAAATATATATATAATTTTTCAAACCCTAAACGAATATTAACTAGAATAAGTATTTATACTTTTAATTAATAATCAATTCGTATTAATTTATTTTTCATTATTCTAATTAAATTTTTTGAATATCAAACTTTTCATCCGATTATAAGTTCTGTTCCATTTATCGTAATAATAATAATATAAAACTAATTAAGCCAGGCAAATTGAAACATTTTTTAAATGACAGTTTCATTGTTTGATAAAATTTGGCCATAAGTCCTAATTCGAGAGATGAAAATCAAATAAAACTCTAATAGTTGTCATATAACATATACTGTAAATATAGAGTCAAATAGTGATTGTTTGGTTAATAAACGAAATTTTAGTCTTTGCTTCCGTTCGACTCGTCATTGCAATCACTTTAATGATCGCAAACTAATTGAAGACAACTTGAAATCAAACTGAAATCACGATTTGCCGTCAAAATCAGTTTTAGCGCTAACTTGCAATGCAATCAATGCAGCTATACTTATATGAGAAAATAATCTGAACAAGACTAAATATTTATATTGAATAAATACTAATTAACTACATTTAATTCTTATCTTATTTGATGTTTTTATAGTTTTTTTTATTAAGATATTATTTTGTTTTTTATTTCAATTTTAAATCAATTCAATTAAATAAAAAATATTTAAAAATAAATTTTTGCAATAATTAGCTCATTATTGGATATATAATATCTCTATAAGTGATATAAAATTTTATTATCCGTTGAATCGAGAAATTGGTTTAATGATCGATAGGAATATATGAAGAAATGTAGAAATATATGGCAATATGTGGAACACATTTCATTGTAATCAAAAAATAGTTTTGTTCTTATGTCTCATAATTGATGGAACAAATGAGTGATCCATCCATTCATATGCGATATAACAGTAATGAGAGGTCACACACATATAGTCACATATTATTATTATTATTACTATTATTGGCAAACAGTTTAGATGAATGCAATCGACAATTTGATAACATAAGTGAAGGCTCTCTGATATCGATGCAAACCATCGACTCGTTTCATCGTATATGGGATTTACACTTATGATTCCAACAGATGTTTTGATGTTTTATTAGGATTAGTCGATAAAGACTTAACACTCGAAACAATTTCATCATTCAATGTCAGGACTAATAAATTGGTTTTGGGTTCCAATCACCAAAATCCTAACGATTCTACTCTATGTTCACTACATTCTCATCTCTGGATATGCGGTCGGATCTAAAAGTCATCGCAATATTTCACTACAGATATACAGAACTTAATTACAGTTATTATACCAAAAGATAGGTTTTTACAAAACTATGTAATAATTCTTAGCCATAAAAGTCAAAGAAATAAGTTAACAGAAACAACAAAAATTTAAAAACTAAACATTTATCGAAAGCAATATAAAAAATTATTTGATCGACACTCAAAGTAGAGTAGAAACGCGAGTCAATAAAATGTACATGCTACTGTATGTTGCACTAATATTACATCAATGATGTATTCCAAAGTGTAATATTAAAGTCACTGATTCGATCAACTGGGCCAAATTATTTTTATCTGTTTCTTGCTATTACTCGTATATATTTGTATATTAGAGCTTCAATTGTATTCCAAATTTATGAATAAATTTGTTTTAGAAAATTTCACATTGGATAATTACTTTTTGCAATTACTAAAAGAATTTTTGGCAAACATTAATCAAACAATAATTTTTATTATTAAACTTTTATGAATATGTAAACAGTTTTAGGTTATTCCAAATTAATTTTTTAAAAATACGTCCTCGTATCAATTTATCATCATAATCACTTTAACTACAAGTCTATGTTTTAATTTATCATGTCACTTTTAACTCGATTGTATTCAATATAAAAATACATCAATTTTGATGCATTGCTGACCAAACATTGACCAAAAATTTATATTAAAAAACCGAATTTTGTCGTAAATAATATTCTTAATTTCCTAACTGTTTAAAATATCAAATTAAATATTTTTTTATAGTTATTTTTTGCAAAAGTAGTAAATGATATAAACTATTTCACATACATTGTATTTACAATTAATTATTCATTTGGTCTCCACTTTTCATGTTATATAACAATAAAAATCAGAATAAATGACTTTTTTCTGTCAGTATTTACCAAAACCTTATGTGTTTTGTCACTATTTTCCAATTTATGGCTATATTATTAAATTAAATCCCAAATTGCCTTTTATTGTTCATTTATAATCGATTAATTATTTTATTCATATTAAATAAAAATATTTTTAAATTTATTATTTAACAAAATTATGTGAACAAAAATAACACCTTATACTTTAAATATTAATATTAATATTAATTTTATTCTTATTTTTTATCTTTTATTTTATGCTTTAGGAGACCCTTGAAATCTAACGATTGGTAACACTTACCACTCGATTACCACAAATAACGTAAAACAAAGAGCACCCAAAACCAAATTATTACAATATAATTATCTTTCTATTCATTTCTATTCCCATTTGCTTTAATTACGTAATTTTTTATCCAATCTCTGCTCAAACCTCTTGTCTTTTAATGAAAAAGATTGAATTAATTTAACTTAAAATTTAATATAATTTAATCTATTTTATTTTAATTACTTTTATCAAAATTTGTTCAATAAAATGTTTATTTCTAAAATAAAAGTAAACAATTAATTAAAATATAATTTAAAACTCGTTTAAAATTTTAAGTTAATTTGTCTAAATTAAGAAATAAGTCGACAATAATTGACGCGTTGTTAAACAATCACTGATTGCGTTTAAACGCCAATTGATTTAATTAATTAATTTAGTACATTTTAAATACTAATAGTTATGTTATAATTTGTGATTAATTTAATTTAGTTTTAATTGTTATTTATTTTGTGTTTAAATTTGTTTTGTCTGAATGGAGTATCTCTTAATGCAGACAATGAACACTAGATCTCATTATAACTTATAATTTCTATATTACTGTAGTTATGAATTACAATCAAATTAGTTTTTTCAAAAATAAAATAAATAATAATAATATAATACATTTAATGTTTGAATATTTATATAAAACAACAAAACATAAATAATTAACTCAAAAAATTATTTAAATAAATTCTTCTGAAAAGTTTGTTTATGAGAAAAATGTGTCTGAATTAACAAAAAGTATTTATATATACAATAAGAATTTCAATAAAATGTTATGCTTTATAGTTTTAGTTATAAACTTGTTCTTAAATAAAAGTTTATTTTTGCTTAACTTGCTAATTTTGTGTCAAACACATTCTAAATGTGTACAAATGTACATAAATTACAAAGTCCAAAACTCTCAAATCCATAGCATTTATTGGCATAAACAGGCACTAAATCTTTCAAGTTTTTGGTGCGACTTGCTTAATATTGCTTGGCAATTTAGAGAAATCAGCAAATAAGACTTAAGTTAATTATTTTAAAACAGCAGAGATTTTTAGATGGAAATTCAAATTGTTCCTGTCTATGATCATAAACAAATTTGTAAATAAAATTACCAAAATTTTGGTCTTTTTTTGAAAGTTCCATGTAAAGATACTTATTTTTTTTAACTTTGACCTACAATTGGAGTCATAGTCTAGCATATAAAACATGTACGCACTGGCCAATGCTTATGTTGTATTTCTTAATACTTATAGCAAATGTAAGCTTTTTTGGCAAATATAATAAAGATTTTTAAAAGTCGAACAATTTGTGTAAAATTTACTTTAATTTTACAAATATTTTTGTAAAATATTCTAATTCTAAACAGCATTTAAAACATTTTTAAAAATGTGAGAAATTCTGTTAATTCTGTTAATCCTCTCATACTTAGCATTAGTGGAAAAGAAGTTTTAATAAAGACTTAAAAGTTGACATAAAACTAATTTAATACTAAATTCAAATCAAATGTTAGTTTAATAACAAAATGAAAGGAAAGGATAGAGTTTCTGCTATGCGTTTTCAAAATATACTTATAATTTAATAAATTATTATAAAGTCATAATTTATATTAAATTATATATTTCTTGATTAAAACACATTCGACAATCTCTACTGAATTCCTAATGCAGGATATGCTGTATATACTGTATATCCTGTATATAATGTTGAGTACATTTTTAATTTGCATTGAATTTATTTCGATTTGATTTGTTAGTAAAATATCAAAATTAATCTAAAGTTAAATTTATTCTATTTTTAACAGTTTCCCCGAATTGTGGCTAAATTTTTCGATTAATTTTGGAATTGAAATATTAAATCTTTAAATATTTTATATTTAGAATTTTCTTAAACTTTTTCTTATCTGTTCAACAAATAGTAATATTTAAAGAATTTTCTCTTTACGTCAGAACGACATTACTGTTTAAATACTACATTTCGAAGTGAATTCTTGTGATTTACATATATTCTGTTTAAATAATCACAACTTATTTAAATAATAAGCTCTAAAAATACTGAACATTAGTTCATTTCAATTCTAATCAAAACAAGTCTAGTTCTGAATTTTTGATTTAAATAAAGTTATATTTTCTTCTAATATAAGAATAAATTAGAGGATATATGAAGAATATATATTTCCAAATAGATATGACTTAAACTGTTATTTCGGTTTTTTTTCATGCAATAGGTTTGTATAGAATAGGGAAAAAGTGTTCAAAATGTGATGTTTTGACGGATAACAGAATTTGAAGTCATTGTAGCAGAAGAACGAAAGACGAAAATAAGAGAATAAGAGAATAAGTTTAGCTATACTTTGAATTTTAATATATGTGAAAATCTAAAGAGTCTGATATTGATGGCTAAGTTCGGTAGTGGAGAAAAAGAGGCACAAAATTCGTCGTTTTCGGCATAAATGTGAGTATAAATGCATCTGAAGTGATAAGAAGTTTTTGTGGGGAAAGGCATGAAAGACAGATGTCTTGTGTCTAATATGCCTAAAATATCTAATTTTACTTCAATTTCAAATATCTCTCGAAATTCATTTCGTGTAATACAGAAGCAGTTATAAAGTTCTTTGTTTTTAAAAACATAAGACATAAGGCGTTTGATAAGACATTGAATGAGAATAAAATACATTTAATGTAATGTTAGAACTCATAAAAGGAAAAAACGACTTTAATTCCAGAGATTTAACGATTATGTCATTAATGTACAAATAAGATATAATAATAATACAAATAATATATTGTATGCTTAAAATGAATTAAACAATTAGAGACGGCTTTAGAAATAGCTAATATTTTTTAAGACAAGAAATAATTTACATTCATTACCTATAATAATAAAAAATATTAAATAATTCTTTAAATAAAAAAATTTCAACAAAATTGTATTTCAACGCAAACGCAAAAAATAAGAGAATCTAAAGTCTTTGCTAATCAATTGATCAAGTTGCAAAATAATTGCTGTATTTCTTTGTTTCAAAAGTTTAATCTCAATATTTATATTGATTTTCTCGACCAGAATTCAAACGCAATGTATGTAACGGTTATGTAGAGAACATCAGTTATAGAATTTTTGAAAACAAAATGCAAATAAGTATATAATTGCAAAAATGCTAATTAAGATGTTTCGTAATACAATACAAAACATATTTAATCAAAATCTAAAATCTTAATCAATAGTTAAAATAGAGTTTTATCTGAACGCTGAACACAAGAACCAAGATAAAACAGAGCTAAAACAATTGTATCTGCTCATTCTCTTTAAAACTGCACAAATAATCAAATTTACATTTCTGTGTTATCTCTACCAAATTAGTTGAATATTGTTATTATATAACAAAATGTTTGACAATATTTTAGTTATTATTTTAAAAATTAAACAAAATAAAATTGCTTTTACTGTCAGTCAAATAGTTGACACAATTTTTATTTTATTTAGATAACAATAATTTATTTTAATATTAAACATACATTTTTTTAATTAAAAAATTATTCAATTTTTATGAGGATACATTTCTAATGCATTAATCAAATACTTTAATTTACATCTTAATGTGTTTATTCAGGAAACGTTATCTAAATACGATATTTCTGTAAATTAGTTCCAGCTAATTAAATAATTAATTATTAATCAATGTATTGATTTTAATAATTTATTATATTGTTTATCAATAAAAACAAAAAATACAACACATTTACTGAAATTGTAACAAAAATAAAATAATCTAGTCTATTTTGTCATAAAATAAGATATATCTAAATTAAACCATTTTCTTAGTTTTCTTAAAGTTTAACAATTTAAATCATCAATCTAAAAACATCAAAAATTATAATTCGGTTGTTTTTATCTTGAGCAGATAATTACATAATTACGGCTATAATGGTATTAAAGCAAAACTGTTCTGAATATGGCTTTAAAAACATTTATTAATAAATATCGAATTATAAATCATATCGTGTTATAGAGATATTCATATATTAAACTATAAATGGAGTGGAAGAGGAAAGCAATTATTTATCGATATTAAACAAATTTATAGGCAAATGAATAATAGCAGTGATAAGCATATGGCTGCACATACTTTAAGATTTTAATATAATTTTCTTTTCTAAATGAGCACTAATTATAACAAATTTCAGTATAAAAATAGACATTATTTATAAGATAAATGAAGTGAATAAGTGCAAAAACATTTTTTTGTCTAAATATTTTCATAAGAATATAAAAATTTAGTCTAACAAAATTTAATTAAAATAATTTCTATTACGGAATAAATTAATTTTTAAACTAGCACAACTCAATTGATTCAAGTGTGAAAGTAAATATACAATTTTAAATTATTTTTTAGACTTTAAAAAGTATTAAAAAAAATAAAAATATAAATTTGATCAAAAAACAAAATTAAGTTTTTATTAAATTTCGCTTGGCAAAATTTAATTTTAAAAAATAATTTTACTTTTATTTTAGTAATTTTTTATGTGATTATGAAATAATTTTTACTTGCTGCTTTGACATTTCAAATTTTATTTTTAGGATACATTTATTTTTAAATTTAATTTTAAGTTTTTGCTTTTTATTAAAAACAAAATATTATTTTTTAGTTTGTCCATGTACATTACAATTCAAGTTTAACAAATATTAAAACTTAAAAATAATTTCATTCTAATTGTCGTTCTGTTTATTCACTCAAAATATATTTATGTGTTTTATGCAATATATTTGAAATTATCTCAATTGGAAACATTTGGCAACTTTTGAAATTAATTCAATGCTTTCATAAATAGATTCCTTTCTTCTCAGCTCCAAATGGCTTATATTTCTTATTTTATTCCATTTTTCGCTATCTTTTAGCTATTTTTCATTTGTTAGATGAGAACTAACCAATCAATAAGTGATACAATAAGTGAGAGATAGAATAAGCCAAAGGTATATACTTTATGCTATTAAGTCATAATCGGATTTAATCGCTAAATATAAATTATTTTTGTTCGACAAACATAAGAATTACATTAACTAACCCGAGTTGACCGATTAACCTTTACAACTACTGTTTATTTAAGTTTGCAAATTCTAAAAATTCAGAATGTTATTTTTAGATTTTAGCTTAGACATTTTTTATAACTATAAATGTGCATATATTAATATAATAACATCCTGAATTCAAAATAATTTTTAATATTTTATATGATTTATGATATTCACTGGAATTCTTCGTTATACGTCATTCAGTTAAAACATTTGGTTCAGATATAAATTGAATTAAACAAGGCAATGTAAGATTAACTTATTGTTAGCATGTTAACACACTAATAATTATTATATTAGTTATTAATTTAATTTTATATTTAAATTATAACATCTAACCTAGACCATTAAAAAAATGTTAACCTATTCCTTAGTAAATACCATTAGGTCGACAAAAAAATTTTTACCTTATCTACACTATATTTCTAACTAAAGAATTGTATAAATCATTGCAATAAATATTGTCTTTTGTTTCATATTCCATATGTAATAATAATTTATTTGGTTTTTTATTTTTCTTTTCATACAATACATACAGTTTTATCAAATTATTTTCGAAACAAAGAATGAGATGCAGTCGAAAATCAGCATTGCAACACATTTATTAAATAGTGGAAAATCAAGTTTGAATTTTAAGCATGCCAATTAATAGTTTAATTCAATGATTGGAATCAAACTCTATTAATAATACATCGCACATGCTGATATGTTACCTATTAATGCGAACAATTATCAAAAATTATTACTGTAACTCTTAAATATAAATTAATCAAGCTTAAATTGAACAAATAAAAGTTAATTAAATTATTATCAATTAGTGCAATAAGTGACTCAAACTTAAAATTATTTAATATTCAAATCGATTTTTAAAATTCCTATAATTAAAATCCAATTAAACACTTAAACAGTAAATACAATTTAATTAGTCAACAACACTAATCATTTCCAACATTTGCTATCAAATAAAAAAGACGTAATTTATAGCAAACTTATTTAGATAATCAAGCAAAAGTTTTCCCAATAGCAACACTAAAAACTGTATATTATTTTAATCGATTGAAAAAATAGGAATAAGATTCGAACGAACGTTAATTTCAGTTATTCTTATCAATACTTATATTACAGTTGACTCGAATATATCGATAAAAATATTATTTTAGGCTTTAGTTCTGAATTTGATCTCTAAAAACAAACTATAATAATAGTATTTCATAGAAAAGTTTGGCCAACAATAAAGAGCACTAAAATTATTGGTAACTGAGGTAAAAGAATTTCTTTACTCTTTTTAACTTTTTTTTCCTTAAATTCTTTATTTAACTTATTTTTTAAAAAAAAGTAAAAAAGTTTCGAAGACTTGTACTTATTCTTAAAGAATTCTAAATTAATAGCTATAGTCGAGAATAATGAGGGAGATGGCAAAAAATCGGCATCTTAGACTTTAAGCTAAACTTTATTCTTAATTATTTTTCTATTATATCTATTAGAGAAAAAAGAACAGAATTTCTTATTTGAGTTGAGAATTCTGTTCGAAGTATTAAATTTCTCGATTGGCTCTCATCTAAACTAAACCAACGAATAGTTTTAAATATTTTTTATTATTAAAATAGTGTTAGAGTTGGGAATCGGTGGGAATCCTCTCACGTATAGCCGCGCACTGGTTGTGCCAATAGAGTGGACCATATTTTGGCAAATATTATCTCATTTTTTCATAATATAATTTCCTAATCAATCATCTTTTAATGTTTTTCATGCATTGCTTCTTCAGTCGTGTTTTCCTAATCTCCAACTTCTCATCATTTGTTCCCATTATTTATATCTGTTTTCTAATACACTTCGACCCACATATAACATACATGGCTTGAGGAACGGCATAAAAATAGAGGCTAAGTTAGACCCGTATAGCAGACCTGTTCGTTATAAGTGGAGTTGACTGTATCAAAATAATCGATGGATAGGATGAGTACATAAGATGGCCTTGCTTGTTTTTAAAGTAAATATTAGGCTTTTATAGTAATAATATTTAATAAAAATGCTTTATAAATGTGTTTCTAAAAATTGTTTATATCGATTGCAATTTGATCGATTGCTCTGTATCTCTGTTTGAATTTTATTAAAAATAGCCTAGATCTTTTGAGATTTTGTCTGCTAGTTTTTTTTTTAAATCATAGAAATCTATCTTATCTAATCCATTCAATAAAAACAAAAATCGATTGTTTTATTTGTTTTAGTTGTTGTTATTTTAAATCAGATTTATTGATATACAATAGCAAATAATATGGGATCAAAAATTAAATAGACCCTGTTGATTTACGCAACATTCAGTTCGAGTAATGCAGGTCAGGTCAAACTTGGCTCAAATCAAAAGTCGAAAAGTGGCTGAAATTCTTTCGGGCGTTTGAATGTTGAAACTGTGTTAGCAATAGCAGGAGAGCGTCAACTCAATCTATCAAGAGACATTTGTGTAATCCCGAATAGTATTTATGAGCAGAGATGCTATTTATGATACAAAACTGATCCGAACGGAAATATCATACTGTTATGAAACTTAGAGTCCATAGAATTGTTTGGGTTTAGGAAAGTGTCTGACTTTTGGTTTATGTCTATACGCCTACAACGCTATGCCTTCGCCTTCGTCTTCGCCTCTGTCTTTGCCTCTGCTCTACCGAATCGACTCTCCATTGATAAGCGAATAGAAGCATAACTTTTATTTAAGTCAAAGTTAAATAAAAGATGGCTTTAATATAAATTATCAATTTTGTTCGATTCCCTATTGTATTACATGCTCTCGATATTACGCAACACAGAGAGTGAGAGAATGAGAGAGGGAGAGAGTCAGAGAGTCAGAGAGTCAGAGAGTCAGAGAGTCAGAGAGTCAGAGAGTTAGAGAGCAGAGACAGGAGAGAGCGGAGAGAGACTGACATTCCATAAGAACTCGAAACAATAGCTCTGAAAGAGTCCAGAAATTATTAAATTAATTCATTAGTAGAGAATTGGAAACAAGAAAATGTTTTCCATTACTCAAGTTTAGATTAAATTCTATATTTAATCATATTTTTATTTCAATAAATAAATTTAATTTCGAAAATAGAATTTACAAAAACCTTATTATTAATTGAATCGAAAGTTTTTAGTCTAATTAAAATGCATTTAAATGATAAAAAAATATTTGTTCTAATTATTTGCAATTTTTTATATATGTTTTTCGGCTATAATTGGATTAGAAAATAGCGTTTTCTCTTAAAAATTTAATGATATGGGTCTGAAATATAGTGCTTAAAAAATAATGAATTTTGACTTTTGGGTTATAATCAGACCTGAAATTCACTTCAATTACTCCAAACGCCAAATACGATGCAAACAAAATAATAGTAACAAAAAAATAGAGAATAAAAGTTAACAATTTATATGATATAACAGCAAACTATTGCTACAATTGCTTTCAAATGATCTCTTTTTTCAAATGCAATTTTATTTATTTCATCTCTTCTTGTTTTTGTTCATTCGGTACTTAATCTCTGTTTAATAGACAATTGATGTGTAAATCATTAGATTAATCAAAAAAACAAACAAATCGCTAAAATTAAATAGATTTTGGCTTCACTTCATTTATTTGTTATCCAATTTTGTTAATAACTTATTGTTAATAATAACACAAATCATAATATTATTATTCAATTAATTTTTGATTTAATTATCAAATGCATCGGTAGAACAGATATTAAAAATAATCATAAATTATATAATTGTCTCAAATCTATCGAATAAATCATTATTTGATAAGAATTATGATTTGTCGGCAGAAAAGTATTTGATTTATGTTTTAGTGTCCTTTCACTAAAAACTTTGCTCTAATTCGAGTGGAATTTCAAACGAAAACTTATTTTCATTAATCTTTATCTATATTTGAAGAATGCATTTAAAACTATTTTTTCAATAGAAATATGAATTTTAGAATTCTTTGTTAAATATTTAAATTGAATGGAAAATAAAAAAATATATGAACTTAATTGAATTTTAAGAATTTTTTTCACATTATGTAAAAAATATTTTAAATTTAAGCGATATATCTTTAAAAATATTAAATTTTTTAAATAAATTTTTTATAAATTTAATTTAAAAATTAAGATAAAAATTAAATTTTAATATTAAATAAATAAAAAATTATAAACAAATAAGACTTTCGATTGACTTTAACTAATTTAAAGCCAAATTTAATAATCAAAATCAAATGTAAGCAAATGTATAGTTAAATAAAAACAAATCGAATTGTTTATACTTAACAATCAGTTGTAGGAATCCATTAATCTATTTCCTAAAAGAAATGCTAAAATAGAGTCCATAAAATCATTAGACCCGGACTTGATTTCAACATATATTGAATATTTGCTTTTCCGAAATGAATTTTTGTTTTTTCTCAATTTCCTGACTCAAACATTAATCTCTCGATTTCCCGAATACTTTTCTGCTAATTCTTTTCAATAAATTCTTCTCTCAATCCAATTGGCAATAAATGAATAAAAGCCAAAACCAAAGCTTTATTTATCTAAACATTAAAGTGGATTCACTACTACTTTGGTATGTTTGGCCAAATTGAGACATAACCAGAAATTCAAATTATTGGCTAATTTTTTTAAGATCAACATTTTTCAAAGTAAATGATTTAAAACTTATTTTCTTGCTAATAGAGTTTTAAAGTAATAAACTAACTTACTAAGTCATATTCGCCTCGCTCTATTTATAAAACAACTTAAACCCTATTTGGTTGGCAATCAAAAAACTAAAATTCCATCCGACACATCTATTTAATGAAAGTGTGATTTAACTAAGTGAAAGCAATTAACATTAATATTAGAGTTAACCAATGTCTGCAAAGTTAGGGGGTACCTAGATTAAATTAATGCACTTTTCAACAACAATTTCAAAAAGCGATAAATACAATCATTTTTTGAACAATTTTGCATTTTAATCCGATTTAACCGTATTTAAACCAATTTAAATAAATTTAAACTATATTTAACTTTAATTTTGCAAGAATTACCTAATTTTGATTTTAAAATTTGTTAATAACATAAAAAAATATTTGCTAAATTTTAAAATTTAAATAAGTATTTTGCCATTACTTCCCTTTTCCATTAGCTAACCCTAATTATTATATAATTTTAATAAATTAAAAAAACACTAAAATAATTTTGAAATTTTATCTTAGTTAAAGATTTAAAAACAAAAAATTTAAGTACTGCACTAAAATTTTAACATATTAATATTAATTAACTCTGATCATAATTTAAGTTTATATACATTTAGCCTAAATTTAGCCTGCAAAATAATGACTGCTTTAACTAATAAAAAAAATGTTCATTTAATTCAAAAAGACATATAAATTTTTTAATTAGTTCATTTCTAAACCTCAAACTCTACATTAGAACTATTGGATCAAATCTAAAGAACAGGAAATATATAGAAAACCATAAATGAGTGAAAAAATAATTTTAATCAAAACGAACTGAATTGAATTTTTAAGGAATGCTCTTTACTTTAATTTTGTCTTCTTCTTCATCCCATTTGAAAGAACTGAACTGAAGGCAAATGTTATGTTGAGAAACCAATTGAATGAATCCATTTCATGCATGAATATTCTTTCCTCCACTTAACCCATAAGAATACTCTCAAAAAGTATTTCACATTAACTCAAAACTATTGTAGACTCAGAGCTGAGTGAAACCCGAAGTTAATATATTTTAATCCTTTTCTATCTTATCCCGAGTTAGTTAAGACTGTATTTAACTCGAATAAAGTTTTTTTTTCATTTTTACTTAATTATTGATTTTTAATTCTTATTTATAATTAAAATATAAAATTAAAAATCTATACAAAAAAAGTAAAAAATACTTTAAGTAATGAGAGCAAAGAGAATGTGTTTTTCAAAATAATAAGTAGTTTTTGTCACAAATAAACGATCGATAAAACTAATGTTTGCATTTGTTTTAAAACAATCAAGAATACAAACAAGCACATTAAATAATTTTATTCGAAACTGAAAAAGATTAGTACTTAACAGTAAATAATGTTTTTTTCGACATAAAAAGTAGTTTTAATAGAGAATTATTTAATACAAATTACATAATTATAAATACATATAAATTTGCTAAAACAATGGTTTTGTCGCCAATTGTTGTTTGACTTTTCAGTTAATTTTACTTTTTGTTCAATTCATTTGCAATTTTCATTTCTATATCACTTAAACAACCGAACAATAAGAGAAGCAATAAATTCATAGTCACTATAAAAATTAAATTAATAAAGTTGTGCCTAAACTCTGAGATTAATTCCCGGGTTATTATATAATTATGAAATATGAAGGAAATATACATTTCTTTTGACTTATATCAGAGTAAAAACAAACAATTTTAGTAATGATTTTAAAAAACAAAGATTTTTGACACACACTCATAAATTGCATCCATTATTCTACAGTTGTTTAGAGATTAGTCATAAAAATTTTATTTAATTAGACTTAACATCGAAAATAAATTCTAATGCGATTTGTGTTTTGAAATTCTTTAAATGGCTTTAATATAAATAAATGACTGTTTAGAGAGAGAGAAGTTTTGATACATTTATTAATTAATGTTTAGTAGTGTTTGAGTTGAGTTGGAATGAGTTGATCAGAAATGGGCGAAAGTCGAGAACTAAACTAAACTGAACTAAACTGAACTGAACTGAACTGAACTAGGAAATTAGAACATTTCTCCATTACATCAGAGCTGGCACTCAATCGACATATCAATTCTCGAAATAATATTTCGATCGAAAATTAGAGTCGAGCTCTCGATTTATCTAATTAACAAAATTATTGCTATACTTGATATAAAACTTTAATCAATTAGAGCTAAAAAAAATTGCAATAATTGTTATGATATTATTTTTAGTCTAACCTTAATATAAATACAGCTATAATTAAAAAGTATATAAGTTATCACGATACTAAAATTCTTGTAAGCTCCAAGAATGTAAATGCAACTAATTTGCACAAAATATAAATAAACTTTTTTCAAAAATAATTTTTTAAATATAATAAAAATAGTTTCGCAATAAACACCGAAAAAACGAATTAAAAATAGAATTAACAAATCGATAATCGGAATCATAGCTAAATAATATGTAATACTAATAAAGGAAAGTATTTATCTAAATATAGAGCCAAAGCGAGCAAACAATTCCTGTATTCCGGTCTCTCGTTTCCCTGCTCAAATCTTAGTTATTTTATATCTGGCACTAATCGCAAAGTGAATGAATGCACAGCAAAGAAGAAAAAGAAAATAATAAATGAAATATCGCTTTTTGTTCGGCTCTAGAATTTAATTTATGTCTTGCAAGTGCTGTCCATTCCAACGCCAAAACCACATAACATAGTATATAAAACACATAGCAATTGCAATCATCTAATTTGTTGCGCCGACCGAAACCTATATATTTAATTGAAAATTGAAAAAATACTCATTTGATTACAATAATCGGGTTGTTGTGGAAATGAGTACAAATAATAGTCAAATAATAATAATTCACTAAAACTTATATCTGTTTCTTAAAAATTAATAATAAATTCAATTAAAAGTGAATTTTGCTTCAAAACATATTAAAAACAAACGTGAAACTATTTTTTTCAATTATTATTTTTTTGTCTCAAAATACCATTAAATAAATTATTTGCTGATAAAACCATGTGTTTCATGTGTTTTGCTATTATAGAGATATGAAGAGAAGAAAAAACAATAAAACATCAATTTTTTTATTATCTGATTATTACTTGATTTTTGCAGATCTTTTTCGAGTGGTTCTCACTTTTCCTCTTTTGGAATGTTATAATAATTGACTTTTATATACAAAATGCAATAAAAATTTTAAAGAATTTCGATTTAAGGGAAAAACAAGAATTCAATTGGCCTTCGATTCTGATATCAATTTTTGGCCAAATGTGGCGACAAATTATATATTTATAATATCATACTTTAGATATAAGTTTTTAAAAATAATTTTATTTTTATATTTAGCTCTTTTTTCAATCCAATTATTAAAGAGTTTTATTTTGTTTTGTAATTATTTTAAACTAATAAAAGTGGGATTTTTTAATCTGTTGCCTAATAAAACAAAGTTAATTAAATTTTAATTTTAAATTATATTCTACTGTTAATTAGAAAAAATCTCCAAGTGCCTTTTACAACAAACATTATCTATAATATTATAATAAACTAATTTTTATTATCAATTATAATATAAGAATTATTATCTTTAATTATCTAAGCAATAAATCATAGCTTTTAATATCAATAGAAAATATTATTGATTTTTCATTACATTTCTTTCTTTTATTTGCAAATATAGAGATAGCAAAGAATATTAATTTGAATTTGAATTAATTAAATGTATTCGCAATTAGAAGATTTGGAATTGTGTTCTGAGTCTTGAAGAGAATAATAGTCTTAAAGATTAGAATTGAAAACATCAAAGATTAAGCAATTAGTTAACGAAAAGTAAATGCAAATCAGATAAGGAGTAAATATCACACTTCAGAAAAGTAATGCAATTTGTGTTAAGCGAATAGTATTGTCAGTATTGTTCTGATAAGGAATAAGTGGTTCGACTGAAAGTCACGACACGATTGCGACGAAACAAAACTGTTATTTAGTTTTTTGTTCACTCTTTTCGCTATAGAATATAGTTTAACAGCTTTTTGTAAATAATATATTATTTCTGATCAAAACTAATGGAATGGATATCTAATGAACAGAAATATTATGACAAAAAAATTGATGCAATTCTTCAAAAGTAGAGATCTTTTAAAGATAACACGTTTTGAACTAAAATATAGAGAAAAAGAAGAAATAGATAGAAATAGAGAGCGTATGGACTGATAACTGCAAACAATGTGTTACTAAAGCGATAACAAAACTTATGACAGATTTATATTATTAGAGTTAGAGTTAGTTTTGTTATTCGTGTTTCAAAACCATTATTGAGAGTATAGCGACTCTCTCTCTCTCTCTCTCTCTCTCTCTCTCTCTCTCTCTCCCTGCTCTCTCCTTCCTCCCATTGCTTCTTCTCATGCTTCTCCTGTGCCTCACTCACTCACTCTCTCTCAGTCAGTCTGACCACTGGTTTTATGTTTTATATTCAGTTCCTCTTCTATGAACATAGAGTATACGCGTATTTGAGGCCACGTATCGAAATCAAAGCATTACTTAGTGTAGGCATAAAAAAGAGATATGTCATAGAAAATATGATCATCATATGAACCAAATGGCTGCCGAAACCCATGAATTTGTGACAATGAATGACACATTTCGTTTGCACAGATTTATACGCTTTTCCATTGCTTTCTACAAATGATTCTATAGATTGAAGAATCGAATTCGTTCTCCAAATTACATACTCTATACTCCAGAGTCTGTAGTCAGTAGTCAGTTATAATGTGTATACTGTGTGTGTGCCAGAGCTGTACTGCTGTACTGCTGTACTGCTGCACCACTGTATGTATGTATGCATGCATTTGTCAATTGAATAAATCATATACAAGTAAGTCATTAACATTATTGCCTAAAATGCAACACAGAATAAGAAAAAATAGAAAAACGTATAATAAATATAAAAAACAAGAGCTCTACCAAAAACTATAAACAGTGATGACTGTGCACTCGGATTATGCCGAGCGCTGAGCACTTATTTAAATTTCCATCAAATCGATAGTCACAGCAATAAATTTTATGCAAAAAATACTAATTTTATTCAAAAAAAAAGTTTATTGAAATTAGAAGAATCCAATTAATTATTCTCTTATTACAACGTTTAGTCGGAATATATCAAAACCTAAAATAATATTTTAAAAAGAGCAGATGCTGCCTTGCTAATTAATAATATTTTTATTTTTAAAAACTAAGTATTTGTATTGATTTTGAGAATTATATTCTTTAACTATTAAAGTAATAGACCATAAATTTAAATATCAATCGAAAATATAATAGATTGCACATTAACATGATAACACATTCGATGCATTTTATTACTTGCTAAAATCAAACTATATTCTAAGAATTGATCCAGTTATTGAGGAACTTAAGATTGGTATAGATATGTAAATATACAAACAAACTGTATATTTTATTGTATAAAAATTAAATTTAAAATGTTTAAAAATTTAGTTTATTCTATATCTACTGAAAAATTTATTTAAATAAATTCATTCGAAATTTTTTCAATGGACTCAAATTGTTTCAATTCGTTGCACAAATACAAGAATTGATTTTTATTTCTCTTTCCCTTATCTTCTCTCGTCTTTTATCGAATCAAATGCATTGAAAAAACATTTTTTTTCTTTTATAATATATATGAAATTTATAGAAAAATATTATTAAATCAAAAGAATACAAATTTAATCGATGCGAAAAATATTGGTCTCACAAACACAGAGAGTCTAACAAAAAGAGCGATAATATATGGAAATCTGATTTTTATTGGTTTAGAAATTTTTTAAACTTAGAAAACAAACCCTCAATACTATTCAGTACTATTCAGTACTATTCAATACCACAACAAAGAAAGGTTGAAAAAAATCCAAAATAGTTTGTCTATACATCAAATACTGGCTTTAGATTCAAAATGAAATTTAGCGATGACTGCAATTTTTGAGTTCTTTTAATACGTGACAGAAATTGATTCTTAAAATAATAATAATTTCTCGAATTTTTTTTATAAAAAAGAACTGATAGGACAGACATTGAATACAAAACTGTCGGCTCTATAGCACAGGAAATGAGATTATTTTGATTCGTATCACGCCTTCAATGATTAATAATTTACGAAATATTATTTCCTGTGCTATACGATTGCAGACCCACTTTAACCGTACGTTTTGTTTCTAACTCAGAGTTATATCTGAGAAAGAGATGAATTATTTTTGTTGTTTGACTTTTTATATTCACTACTTTTTTAGACCAAAAGTTTCTCCTAAATAGAGTGAAAAATAATTTTTTTGCTTTTTTCTGGAATTCGCGTCATATAAATCAAAACAATTTACGACTTAATAAATTCGAATGAATTGTTTACTGAATTTAGTAAATAAGGAATTTTGTGGCAAAAAGATAAACAAATAAATAAACAAAATTCAGTTAAACACAAAATATAGATAAAGAAAAACTTTTGTCAAAAAGAAGAAGAAATAACTGAATATAAATAAAATTTATTGATTCGGTTTAAACTTGATTTTTATGAAAAAAAAAGAAGAAAAAAATATTTTATATGAAATGATATAAATGGAAATCAGAAAATTGTGACTTTTGAATGTTAATAGAGCACAAAATGAGCAAATCGTCTTCAATAATAATATGTCAGTTTTTAAATGCGTTTTCACTGAACTTCTGTCAAATCAATCAATTTTTGCAGAAATTCATGAATAGTATTATAAAAAAATTTATTAACGCTATTGTGTGGCAACATATGATTTATGAAATGCTATTAATGTTTTACTTTTTGTTATTTATTTTAATACATTTTGATTATTTAAGCAGAGAATCAAATCGATACGAAAATATGGATTTGTTGCACAACAAGAGCTAACAATATAATGCAATTCTTTTCTTATCATTAAATCCAGAGCTACTAAAATGTCTATTCTTTGGATCAAATTTAATGCATAAAAATTATGTTACCGTTTGTTAGGGTCTGTCGTATAGAGAACACACAACTCTGAAGCACATTTAGACTGATTCTGAAGCGCATAAATGGCATTCATTTGCGTTATTCATATCAATTCATATGATTGAGATTGGGAGGGAGTGGGCAGAGAGGGAGGAAAGGGAGAAGAGGCAGGATAATAATAATAAAAAGCGCTTGATTAAATTGCCTTCCTTACGAGTAAAGTCTGTCACATCACTCATGACACCAGAATATTCTTAAAATTTTTTTTTAAGTATTCAATAAATAATATTTTAAAATGGTTTAAACTTTTGCTGAATTTGAATGGGCATAACTTAAACTAGATTAATTTAAAAATTGCATAAGCTTTCTGTATTCTTCCTTGTGTATGTCTTTTGTGCAGTACAGGAATACTATTGTGGGGCTTCACTGCCACACGAGCTCTGAACGAGATCTTTGTTCAAAGTGTTGTCGAAAAAACATTTATTGAATACTTTCTTTTAAAAATAATTTTAAGAATATTCTTGTGTCACAAGTGGTGGACCACTGGTTGGTTACACTCAGACAGAACTGCAGCACTAATATGGGTTGAAAACAGATGTGAAAAGTGTGGATATGTTGTGAGAAGAGTTTGAAAATAATGGTTAGAATTACACACTTTTATTGTTTTTATGCAAAGTTTCAAATTCTGTTATCAATACAAAGGCTCACAAAAACACTAATTGTTTTAATTATATTTAATTGTAATCAAAACGATTGACTAATTTTATCGCAAATCACAAGACGATAAAATTTCAAATTAATTTTGCACTAATTGTTAAGTTATAATCAAATTTTTGAAAATATTAATTAATATTTCAAACAATTAATAAAAATATTAATATTTATTTCAAAAAAGAATAAAAATTTTAAATATTTCCAAAAGTAAACTTGATAATTTAAACTATAAGTGGAACATAATTACGTCTAAAATATAGTTGACATTAATTTAAAGAAGTAACTTGGTTATTTTATATTAATTTATTAATAATTACAAAAATACCTTGCTCATTCC
>JAQFXP010000545.1:0-28024 GCA_034693685.1 Belba bartosi
TAATTGCTTTAATTGTTCCAAAAACAGTAATCAAGTTTCTTAAAGCCGTGAACAAGTAAACGGCACTCATGGTAAGTCAAAAACACCCCATTTTTCTATCTTAATTCAATTTAATTAATAACTTTTATAAAAGTTTAACCTAAATAATATTGTTATTTCATAGCTTATAAGCTATGACTCACAGGTAATAAGTTATGAGATTATTGTTAGAATTCAAAACAAATATTTAAAACAGTTATTGCGTCATCAGTTGAAATATGTTTGTTCTTTTGTTTAAATAAATAAAAACAACTAAAATATATAAAAGAATTTATTGCAAAATAATGTGTTGAAACAAAATTAATTACTATTGCAAGTTATTTACTGTTTCTAAAGTTTCCTAAAAGTTTGGTTTAAAGCGCTTCTGCGATAGAGACCAAACTAAGTCGCGACTTCAATACAGGGAAACAATGAAGTAGTCGATTGAATTCAAAGTCGATTAATCAATCAAATTATTAAAATTTAATTTAAATTTTTTATTATTATTTACGATTATTGATAGCAAAATTATTTTAAATAATTTTTATTAAATTTAGCATTCTCTTAAGTACTCTCTTCTTGAAATAGAGCCAGCTGCTCTTTTGCCCTCTTCAATACACTCCTTGTTCAATTCATAGAAATCATCCCACTCCTTTTTGGTGATGTGTTTTAAGTGAGTCAAACAGCGGCCACTTCTGACACCGGTTGGAATTCGTATAAAATTCTTCTTAATACCACCCGCGTAATCCGGTATCTGGTCCATTTTTATCCATTTATTTGTCAATCCATTAAATACCTCAAACACCAGCGACTCTCTTAAGTTTTTACTCAGAAAGCTAATTAATATAGTTGCAATTCCTTTTATAATCGCGTGCATATCAACTGCTATTATTTTTTGTTTATTTTGGTGCAGTTTATTGAAAAATTCAACCAAGGCTTTTATAAAACCTTATTAAATTGACAATTATAGAAATAAATTTGTTTTTAAAAATCTATATTATAATATAGAACTAAATAATATTTTAATTTTAAAAATGTAAAATAAGATCAAATTTGATATTTAAAAAGTTAGCTTATATGAATAATAAATTTAGAAAAATAAATTTGCTTATTAATCTGATGCAAAGCAAATATAAAAACAGAAATGTAAGTTTTTGAAATTTAATTTTATTTATACTAAATTTATTCAATAAATTTTAATAATATTTCTTAATTTTGATTTTAAATAAACAAATATTTTGCACAAATTTAATGACAAATTAGAGTAAAATTAAATAAAATATTAAACCTAATGCTAAAATATAATTAATGTATACTAGACGAGTTATTAAAAGATAATTTTTAAAATAACTGAAAACAATTTAAATAACTAATTCTAACATGATAACTTTAATATTATTTTTAGTTTTGTTTTGTTTATTAAAAATATATAAATAATAACTAATATTTATTTATAGATTAATATCTAATTTTATTTTATAATTGTAATTTTTGCAAACTAATAGCTTATTTTATTTAATATTGTTTACTCATGTTAATATTTAAATAGATTAATAAATTTAAACTTACTAAATTCAATATTGTCCATTTGAGTATTTTTAAGAAAAGCGATATAATTAGAACCGCGAGAATCGAGTTCTAAAATGTGTTTAGAAAATATATACCGAATATACTTTAGGCCCAATTCATACATATTATTACTAATTTTTGAGAAAGACTTAAGACATCTAAACACTGCGATTAAAACCGGCTCATTTATTAAATTAACCCCGCCGCGATATAAAAGTCCTGCTGCATACAACTCGGCCGGAAAGTACTCGTCATTTATTTCATGTAGTTTCTCCGAATTGAGATATTTGAACAAGTTTATTATCTCATTCGCAGCATTTTTTTTGTCTATTAATTTTATAAATTATTGATTATATAAAAATTTAATTAAAAATATCTTTTTTTTTAAATAAACCTTTATATTCAATAAAATATCGTTCGATAAACCAGTCCTTAGTCTTCACTCTATTGATGTCAATCGGATGTATAGTATTTGGATTTTTGACAAAATATTCTAAAATCAGTTTTCTTATATTATTTATATGATCTATAATTGTCAAACAATTAATTAAATTACAGCAAATAATATAAAAAACAAGACAAATTAATTTAATGTTTGCCATTATTTTATAATTCTTATGTATACATATGTTTGTTATTTACACTTAATTCAATTATATTTAAAAGTAATTAACATCCAAATTAATATACAGTTATACCATATTTTTTCATTAAATGTTACATACTAACCCCACAAACAATTCAATATTTAAATTTTTTATGTTAATTATTTTTTTTAATTATATAATATTACTTATAATATGTAATTAAATAAATTAAACAAAAGTCGGTAATTGTTTTGTTAATAAAATGAAAATTATGTTTATATAAATTAAAAATCATTTCCCGTCACTAAAAATTGTTTTAATAAATATTTTATTCAAATGTCAATATGTATATGTATGTTTTGGTAAAAAAAATAATGTAAATATTTCTTTTTGTTTGTTTGTAAATTAAGTTTGAAATTCATAAATTGTAAGAAGATATTGTATTTTTAAATGGAAATAATTTTTTAAACATTAAAGTTAAAAAAATAATTTTTGTATATTTTCTTATTATTAAATATGCTTTTATTATGATTAAAATTGATTTTAAAAATAATCAACTTTATCAATCTACAAACACCTTCTTTGTAATTTTAGATGTAAATTTTGTTTAATAATTTCATTTTAAATCTATAAATAATTATTATTTCTAATTAACGCATAACTTAAATAAAATTATTTAAAATAATTTTAAAGCTTACAACTTACCATGAGTGAATTTACATGTTCACGGCTTTATGAAACTTGATTATTGTTTTTGGAAAATTTTAAGATGCTAAAGGCTACCTATAATCGTCATAACCGCAATTTAAAGCATTAGAAGGCTTTTTGAGAATATTGTTTATACATTGTATTATAAGATATCTTTATAAATTATATTCAAATTGTTTACCATTTAACTCAATAATTAGTATTTTATTTCCTTTTGCCTTAAAACTATTTTTCTAGTTATTTTAAATAGTTTTTTTAAGCCACCTAGCCATAAAACCCAAAAACTTAATTTCTCCAATATTAATTTTACAGTCAAAAATCCCCCTAACGCACCCAGTTTCAACTAAAAATAATATAATTAGTATATAGCATCTTCAAATTTTCTTAAAACAGTAATCAAGTTTCATACAACGGTAAAAAATAAAGTTCAATTATTAAAATTTCACGCAACTTTCAACTGAAAGTACTAACAACGCTAGTTAAAACAAAATTAATTACTATCAATAATATAAGTTATTTAATGTTTTTAAAGTTTTTTAAAGTTTGGTTTAAAACGCATCTGCGATAGAAACCGAATTAAGTCGCGACTTCAATGAAGGGGAGCAATAAAGTAGTCGATTGAATTTAGAGTTGATTAATCAATTAAATTATTAATATTTAATATAAAAATAATTTAATTATTTACGAATATTTATAGCAGAATTATTTTTAATAATTTTTGTTAAATTTAGCATTCTCTTAAGTACTCTCTTCTTGAAATAGAGCCAGCTGCTCTTTTGCCCTCTTCAATACACTCTTTGTTCAATTCATAGAAATCATCCCACTCCTTTTTGGTGATGTGTTTTAAGTGAAGCAAACAGCGGCCACTTCTGACACCGGTTGGAATTCTTATAAAATTCTTCTTAATACCACCCGCGTAATCTGGTATCTGGTCTATTTTTATCCATTTATTTGTCAATCCATTAAATGTCTCAAACACAATCGACTCTCTTAAGTTTTTATTCATAAAGTTAACTAATATAGTTGCAATTCCTTTTATAATCGCGGGCATATCAACTGCTATTGTTTTTTGTTTATTTTGGTGCAGTTTATTCCAAGAATCAACCAAGGCTTTTAAAAAACCTTTTTAAATTTATAGTTATATAAATCAATTTGTTTTAAAAATAAAATTTTAAATTAAAAATGTAAAATAAGTTAAAATTTAATTTTAAAAAGTAAACTTATACACCCTGCGTAATAAGTCATGCATGTGAAATAATTTTCAACCTAGAATAGATATCAAAAAGTTTTTTAAATAGTTTTTAGGTAACTGTAATCTTAGCAATATTTTACAAAAATTTTGACAATAAATCAAAACATTAGGTATTAAAATAAAAACATGTGTTTTTGTGTTGCGCATTAATTGACGAATAATTAGTTTTAAAATAACTTTCGTTTAAATTAATTAATATTTAAGTGATTTTAAACTAAATTATCTTTTATTTAAAAATGCTTATATTTGATTAATTTGTATTTGTAATTTTAATAAATTTTAATATATTATGTATTATTTTATTATTTTAAATTAAATTGAAAAACTTTTTGATATCTATTGAAATTATTTTTAATTAATAAAATATTTCTTATTCAAGAATTATTGCATTTTGTTTATAAATAATAAATTTAGAAAAATAAATTTGCTTAATAATCTGATGAAAAGCAAATATATAAACAGAAATATAAGTTTTTTAACTTTAATTTTATTTATACTAAATTTATTCAATATACCTAAAGATAAATAAATTTTTAAAAATATTTCTTAACCAAGACAGAATCCCCCCTCTTTCCGAATTTTAACAAAGGCAATCTAAAGCAAAACAATACTTTATATTCAAAGACAAAACCAATACAAAAAAATATTTTAATTTTGTACTTGAAGTAAAAGCTTTGCTTTGTTTCAACTCTAATAAAGCTATTGTATCATCAGTTGAAATCACAGTTCGTTTGTTCGTTCGTTTATTTAAATAAATAAATAATGTTAAAATATATATATATATATTATATTTTGATTTAAAAAAACAAATATTTTGTTTAAATTCAATGACAAATTAGAGTAAAATTAAATAAACTTTTAAAATTAATGCTAAAATATAATTAAGATATACTAGGCGAGTTATTAAAAGGTAATTTTTAAAAATAACTAAACAATTTACCCGAATTCGGTTTTTAAAATTTTATTATTAATTTAGCAATAATTAAATATTAAAAATAAATAATTAATCAATATAAATAACTATTTCTAACATGATAACTTTAATATTATTTTCAATTTTGTTTTCATATGTTGTGTCTAACAAATATATATAAATAATAACTAACATTTATTTATAGATTGATATCTAGTTTTATTTTATATTTGCAATTTTTTGCAAATTATTGCAACTTAATAGCTTAGTTGATTTAATATTGTTTGCTCAAGTTAATATTTAAATAGATTAATAATTTTAAACTTACTAAATTCAATATTGTCCATTTGAGTATTTTTAAGAAAAACGATATAATTAGAACCGCGAGAATCGAGTTCTAAAATGTGTTTAGAAAATATATACCGAATATACTTTAGGCCCAATTCATACATATTATTACTAATTTTTGAGAAAGACTTAAGACATCTAAACACTGCGATTAAAACCGGCTCATTTATTAAATTAACCCCGCCGCGATATAAAAGTCCTGCTGCATACAACTCGGCCGGAAAGTACTCGTCATTTATTTCATGTAGTTTCTCCGAATTGAGATATTTGAACAAGTTTATTATCTCATTCGCAGCATTTTTTTTGTCTATTAATTTTATAAATTATTGATTATATAAAAATTTAATTAAAAATATCTTTTTTTTTAAATAAACCTTTATATTCAATAAAATATCGTTCGATAAACCAGTCCTTAGTCTTCACTCTATTGATGTCAATCGGATGTATAGTATTTGGATTTTTGACAAAATATTCTAAAATCAGTTTTCTTATATTATTTATATGATCTATAATTGTCAAACAATTAATTAAATTACAGCAAATAATATAAAAAACAAGACAAATTATTTTAATGTTCGCCATTATTTTATAATGTCTTATGTATACATATGTTTGTTATTTACTCTTAATTTAATTATATATAAAAGTAATTAACAAGCAAATTAATATATTAATACATTCTACCATATTTCAACATACTATTACATACAATTTATATTGAAACAATTTTTAATATAATTTTGAATTCATTCAAGTTTTCATTTTTAGACCTTTTTTTCAGCTAACTCTCGTTTCAAATAACTAAAATGGAAAAATTAAAATTGAAACACAAAAATATAAATTGTTTTTGAGATAAAAGTTAATTTCAAATGGCAAAGCAGTTTAAAATAATAAAATTTTTTATTTATATATAAAAAATTAAAGTTTTTATTTTTAAAGGCAACTTAAAAAAAGATATTTTATATAAATTCTAAATTTTGACGTAAAAGTTAGTGATGGCTAATTTTAAATTAATTTAGTTTTGTAAGTTTAGATGTAAATTTTGTTTAATAATTTTATTTTAAAACTATAAATAATTTGTATTTCTAATTGACGCACAATTTAAATAAAATTATCAGACCTGCCGGCAACATGAGTTAAGCCAAGGCTAGTACCAAATACTAAAGTGATATCAGCCTTATGTTAGATCGGTATAGAACAACAGATTAGAAACAACACTATTGGTTAGCACTAACACAGGCAATAAAAATAGAGACCGTTTTCTAATTCCACATGTTGCCAGCAGGTCTGAAATTTATTTAAAATAAATTTTAAAACTTAGCACTTACCATGAGTAAACTTTACATGTTTATACATTGTAATATAAGATCTCTTTATAAATCATATAACTCGATTATGACTTGTTTACCATTTGACTGAATAATTAGTATTTTGTTTTCTTTTGCCTTAAAATTATGTTTTTAGTAATTTTAAATACAGTAGTTTATGTTATATATGCAGTTTATGTTTATTATGCCACCTAGCAATAAAACTCAAAATCTAATTTTTTTCAATATTAATTTTACAGTCTAAAAACCCCTTAATTTTGGATGAAAATTTCTCCCCTGACCCCCCCCCCCCAGGATTGGCTAATCTTCTCGATCCCTGTGTAAAATAAATAAAATATTTTTTATTAGATGTCTTATCGACTTAAATATATAACATTTAAATTATACTTTTAAATTTCAACCAGTATATATTTATTTAATTTGTAATTAAATAATATAATTTTAGTTGTATTTTTAATTTTATTGTTTAATATTGTGACTGCAGTACAGTTTATAAGTTCGGAAAAATTCAAAATCTGGTGTTTGAAGCTGAGAGTGGATATGTCAAAACAGATTTTTTGATCAATATGATAATTTCTTTGTAAAATTCCATAATTGCAAAAAAATATTAATCTAAATTTAACCAATAATATTTTAGAAATATATAAATAACCTATAAAGTTAGATTTGGCAACTTCTGTATATAATTGCCAAGATAAAAGCATGGTGAAAATTTTTTTTTAATGAGGCGGAATATTAGAACATAATAGGATTGGGGTTATAAAATAAACTTAAGGTGTAAAGTGCGGATAAGGAAAATAAAAAATATATAGCTTAATAATAACTGATAATTATGTTAGATTTAAAACTAGCTTGTTATGTTTTAAAATTAGCTAGCCAGTGTTTTAGATTAGAAAGAGTTTGGGTCGACTCAAGTATTGGTCGACTATTGTATGGGTCGCTACACTGAAGTTACTTGTAATCTAATTTATATTTTATTTGTTTAATTAACTAATTAACAAAATGGTACATTATATTGCATTTTTAACAAAATGAAAAATTTTGCAATAAAACAATTTTCTATTTGTATTACAGTCTATCCGGCTTAGTGTTAACCCGCTTATTGCAAATATCCGCTTATATTGAAATTTTGCTAAAAACCAAGTTAAAATATATCATGAAGTTTTGATTGTTTATAATGAATCCCGCTTATAGTAAACAAATTTTATGGAACTGAGCTGTTCACTATATCCGGGATAGACTGTATTAAAAAAAATTAATTAAATACAACTAAATGTATAACTATATAATATTTTGTTTAATTTATAAAATTAAAATAAAAAATTAATTTTTTAAAGTTAAATTTAGCATTCTCTTAGGTACTGTTTTTTTGAATTAGCGCCATCTAATTTAATGCCCTCATCAATACACTGCTTGTTTAATTCATAAAAATCATCCCACTCCTTTTTGGTAATGTGCTTTAAATGAGGTAAACAGCGGCCACTTCTAACCCCTTTTGGAATTCGTGTAAACTTTTTACTAGTACCACCCGTATACTCAGGTATCTGGTCAATTTTTGTCCAATTAGATGTCAACCCATTAAATGACTCATATACAATTGTTTCTTTTAAATCTTTATAAAAATAGTTGATTAATAATTTTGTAATCGCTTTTATCAGCTTGTTCATATCAACTCCAATAATTTTCTGTTTACTTTTTGGCCATATTTTATTTGAAAATTGAATTAAGCTCTTTAAGTAATCTAAACAAATTAATAATTATTTAAATAAATTTGTTTTAAAATTAATTAAATGACAAATATTTTTTAAAAGTAAGTAGATTATTAGACCCAATGATAAAACAAAATTAAAAGGTTTTTGGATCTATTACAAGATAATTTTTAAAATAAACAAAACTGTTTCTAGTTTATAAAATTTAAAATTAAATTTATAATTTTATGATAACATAATTTATTTAACTATAACTAACATGATATTTTTTTTTATTAAGCTTTGAAATTTTTTTCTGCTCAACAAGGTATTTCAACCGGGTTTGTCAATTAACTCACAGCTTTAGTACACACATTTGAACGCTCCTTATAATTAGTTTGTGGTTTTAGCCGTTCTTGCACTGCCAATAAATAATATCTGGTAGCAAGTGGAATTTGCCTTTCACAAGCCAAATCAAAATCAGAAAAATTGATTTGCTTTTTCGGGTTCAAACCTATTAGCAGTTGCCTACTACTATTCATAGGCCGAAGCCTTTCTTACTGCACAACCCGTAGTGAGGCCAGGAATTATCACTTCACCGTTAGGTATGGTGAGGAGGATAGTGTCACAGTTTTAAGAGCACACACCTGAACGCTCCGTATACGTAGATTAGTGGTTATTAGGCTAGCGTACACTACCAGTAGACGGCCCTTGGTAAGGCCCGTGGTCATTCTAGCCTCAACTCACGCTTAGAATTTTGTTTTGTTAAGAAAAATTTTTTGCCACAGCTGGGGTTCAAACCCACTAACTCAGGGTTAGAGGACGGACGCATTACCACTGCGCCATCCGCCGCAGCAGTTGCCTACTTAGACGTAAGCACAGGACAGCACTTATAAATACTGCGCTAATCTGACTGATTAACATAATATTTACAACTAGGTAAAAAGGCCCATATTATCATCCCTCTCCTTTCCTCTGTTTTCCTTTCCCTTCCTCATTCTCTCGATTCAATTTAATAACTGTTTTAAAATTTATATAAATTTATAATTTATACTTACTAAATTCAAAATTTTCAAGTCCACTATTATTAAGAAACGCGATATAAATAGAACCGCGAGAATCGACGTCTAGAGTGTGTTTTAATATTTTATACTGAGAGTACTTTAGGGCCACTTCATAAATATTTTTACTAATTTTTGCAAAAGGCTTAAAACATCTTAACACTGCCCCAAATATTGGCTCGTTTTTATTATTAACCCCGCTCCGATATAGAATTCCCGTTGCGTATAACTCGGATGGAAAGTAATGGTCATTTATTTCGTGTAATTTTTCCGAGTTAAGATATTTGAATGAATCTATTAACTCATTCGTAGCATTATTTTCGTCTATTAATACAATAAATTATTAATTATATAAACATTTTAATTATAAACATCTTTTCCATAGCAAACCTTCAAATTCATTAAAATATCGTTCGATAAACCAGTTCTTAGTCTTCACTCTATTGATGTCAAGTGAATGTCCAGTATTTGAGTTTTCTTCAAAATATTCCAAAACCTTTTTTCTTATGTTATTTATGTGATCGTCAATTGTTTGACAATTAATTAAATTAAAGCAAATAAAACAAAAAATTAAATTGATCAATTTAATATTTTTCATTTTTTAACAATAGTATATGTGGCGAAATTGAAGTCTAATATTATATGTGTTTTATTTATGCACACATAAGGTATGTTTGTTACTTAATCTAAATTAAATTCTTTATATAAAAGTAATTAACTATCAAATTAAAATACAGTTATAGCATAATTTAATAAAATAGTATTTAGTTTTACTCAGATATAAATTTAATGTTATTTATAACAAAATAACTTTTATCAAACAATTATTAGTAATAATTTATTACAATTACTTTTGTGCAAAATATTTGATAAATGCTGATTTGTTTTGGTTAGGTTGCAATAAGTTATTTAATTTTATTTTCTATAATTAATATATTAACATAACACAATTGAATATTAAAAATAATCAACATAAAAAACTTAAATATTTAATTTTTTATCGACTATATATATATATCATTGATATAAACCTGTATTTTTCAGTAATACATTAAAAAATTAAAAATATTTATAACATTATTAATTGCTGGTTGATAGTTGTTTAGTTATAAATGGCATTTATTTTACAGTATAATATTTAAATACTAGTTTGTTAAAATTTGGAATAACTGTATTTTAATTTGGTAGTTAATTATTTTTATATAAGATAAAATTTCAAATTAGTAACAAACATACAGTATGTATGCATAAGACACTTATTATTTACAAATTTTAATTTTGCTACATTTGCTGTAGTTATAAAAAATGGCAAACAATTGTATTTTTTTAATTAATTTTACTTTTTATTTTATTTGTTTTAATTTAGTTAATTGTCAAACAATTAAAGATCACATAAATAATATACGAAAACAAGTTTTGGAATATTCAGATAAAAACCCAAATACTATACATCCGATTGACATCAATAGAGTGAAAACTAAGGACTGGTATATCGAACGATATTATAATGAATTTGACGGTTTGTAATAAAAAAAAATAATTAATTAAAACTTTTATACAATTAATAAATTAATAATTAATTAATAGACGAAAATAACGCTACGAATGAGATAATAGATTCACTCAAATTTATCAAGTCAGAGAAATTACACGAAATAAATGACCAATACTTTCCATCCGAATTTTACGGAACTGGATTTCTATATCGTAGCGGGGTTAATTTAAAAAACGAGCCGGTAATGGGCGCAGTGTTTAGGTGTTATAAACCTTTCCAAAAAATTAGTCACAATATGTATGAATTGGCCCTAAAGTACATTCGGTATCAATTATTAAAACATATCTTAGACGTCGATTCTCGCGGTTCTAATTATATCGCTTTTCTTAATAATACTCGACTCGACAATATTGAATTTAGTAAGTTTAATTTTTCAAATATTTCTAACGTTTATTTTTAAATATTTATATGAGCAACTTATTTTGAATGAAATAAATTCGATTAAAAATAATAATAAAATTATTGCAATAATGTTATATTAATGTTTATTTAAATATTAAACCAGGCACAACATATGAAAATTTAAAAAAATTGTAAATATCAAGTTAGATATTGTTAATTAAATTTTTTATAGAAAATTATTGAGTAGTACTAAATATTTAACTTTATTTTAGCATTGAGTTTAAAAATATATATATTTTTAGACAAATTCGTTATTTAATTATTAACAAAAAGTTTATTTAAATAATTTCTAATTTGACTAGATTATTTAAAAACTATTATTCAATATTGGAATAAAATATGGCCACAAAATAAACAAAAAATGATTGGTGTTGATTTGAACAAGTTTATAAAAGCAGTTGCACTAATTTTAGTCAACTTTTTAAATAAAGACATAAAAGAGAATCTTGTATTTGAGTCATTTGATGAATTGACAACTAAATGGATAAAAATGGACCAGATACCTGAGCACGCGGGTGGTAATAATAAAAAATTTACACGAATTCCGAAGGGAATTAAAAGTGGCCGCTGTTTGCCTCACTTAAAGCACATCACCAAAAAGGAGTGGGATGATTTCTATGAAATGAATAAGCTGTGTATTGAAGAGGGCCAAAAACTAGCTGGCGCTGTTTCAATAAAAGAATATTTAAAAGATTGTTAAATATAATATAAAATAAATATTTGTTTTTAATTTTGTTAAATCAAATTTGATAAATTAGACAAAATATTATATAATTATTCATTTATATTTAAATTTTTAAAATAAAATATATATATGTAAACTATTTATAAAATTTTTATTTTTATTTATAAAAATGTATTATTTTGTACATTATTAAATAAAATAAATAAAATATAAAATTATGTTTATATTTATATTAGAATATTTGATGTGATCAAGATACATACAAAATATCTACCCATAAAATAATAAAAATATTATATATTTTTCCAAAATACTAATTGTTTATATAATTTACAATCCAAAACACGAGCTTTGCCAATTTATAAAATAACAAACCAAATTTAAAAAAGTTAGGACATTTTAGAAAAATTACGATGGTTATTTTATTTGTTTTATTTACTAAACGACGACATAACACAACGCACAGTATATTGTTTTATAAATAAAAATATAAATTTTGCGTAAAATAATTTTATAAATTGTGTATCATATACATTTTATTTTATTTTATTATAATTTAATTAAATATAAATCTTGGCTTATTTATAAAATTAAGTTTTACAAAATATATACATATATACGAATTTTATTTTATTGTATCTAGCATTCTTTTAAATACTCTCTTCTTGAAATCGAGCCAGCTGATTTTATGCCTTCGTTAATACATTCTTTGTTTAATTCACAAAAATCATCCCACTCCTTTTTGGTGATGTGTTTTAAGTGAGGCAAACAGCGGCCGCTTTTAGCCCCTTTTGGAATTCGTATAAACTTTTTACTAGTTCCACCCGCGTAATCCGGTATCTGGTCCCTTTTTATCCAATTAGTTGTCAATTCATCAAATGACTCAAATAAAACATTTTCGGCTAAGTCTTTACTTAAAAAGTTAATTATTAATGTTGAAATTGCTTTTATTATCTTGTGCATATCAACTCCAAACATTTTTTGTTGATTCTGCGGCCATATTTTATTCCAATATAGAGTGTTGGTTTTTAAAAAATCTATAAAAATAAGCAAATATTTAAAAAATTGTTTTGTAAATAATTAAATAATAAATCTAAGTAAATTTTTATGCTCAACACTAAAACAAAATTAAGTGGGTGTTGGGCCGGATATTAAAATAGAATTTTTAAAATAATTTAAAATATTTAATTGATATTGGTATTTTGATACAGTATTTAAAATTTTATTTTTAATTTTAAAATAATTAAATAAATTAAAAAAATAATTACCTAAAAATTTAATTAATTTTATCTAACATAAAAGTTAAAATATTATTTGTTACTTTTGTTTTCATATGTTGTGCCTAGTTAATTAATTTATAGCATATATAGATTAACTTTATAATTGAAATAATTTTTAAGCATTTTTATTCTTTTATGTTATTTAAAATAAGTTATCATGTTAATATTTAATTAAATATATAATTTTAAACTTACTAAATTCAATATTTTCGAGTCCAGTATTATTAAGAAAAGCCAAATATATTGAACTGTGAGAATCGACGTCTATAGTGTGTTTTAGTAATGTATACTGATAATATTTTACAGCCAGTTCATATATATTGTTACTAATTTTTGAAAAAGAATTTACACATCTAAACACAGCGCCCATTACCGGCTCATTTTTTAAAGTTACCCCGCTGCGATACAACATTCCCGTGGCGTAAAACTCGGCCGGAAAGTACTGGTCATTAATGTCGTGTAATTTTTCCGTTTTTAAATATTTAAATGACTCGATTAGCTCATCCGCTGCAGTCTTTTCATCTATTAATTCGTTTTTTAAATTATTAAATATATAACAAGTTTACTTAAAAATATTTTAAAGATAAACCTCCATATTGTTTGAAATAGCGTTCGATAAACCAGTCCTTAGTCTTCACTCTATTGATGTCAATCGGATGTATAGTATTTGGGTTTTTATCCGAATATTCTAAAATTTGTTTTCGTATATCATTTATACTTTTTCTAACTGAAACACAATTAACTATTAAACAGCAATTAATATAAAAAATTATACTAATTAATTTAATGTTTGCCATCTTTTCTTGTCTATGCGTAACAATTTTAAAATTTAATATATTAAGTGATTATTGAATACTTATGTTTTTTGCTTATTCTAAATCTAAAAACATATTACTTTAATTAATTAAAAATTTGAAATACAATTATATCATATATTAACAAACTGGTATTTAAATATATAAATTCAATACCACTTAAACAAGCCCGGTTTTGACGAAAAAATAGTACTTGCTTATAATTAAAAGGTGATAAACTTTTTTAAATATTAACTAAAATTCGTATATTACTAATATATTAATTAAAATAAATTCCGGTTATATCGTGCAAACAAATCAATTATTTTTCAATTTTAAACAAATTAGATTTTTTTATATATTTAATAATATCATTTTATCGGCGTGTTTTGCAAAATAATAATATGTTCAGCTTAATTTATAAATTTGTCTAATTATAAACAAGTAATGTTAAATTTTATGTTCACAAAATTTATAAATTTATAAATATAAAACACTTTTACAAATTAAAATAAAACAAAAACAAATATATGATTAGTGAATAAAAACGTAAGAGTTGTTCCAAATGACAACAATTAAGATTAATTTTAGTTAAAATAATAAACAGATCCGACATAAATGTGTTGGCCCTTTGGCTTGAATCCTAAGAATTTTAATTAAGCAACTGTAACTTAAAATTAGATTAAATGTAATAAATAATTAATTTATTAGCTTAAATGCAGATTTTGTTACATTTTTAAATATTTTTCACAAGTTTCATAATAAATTATTTTATAAAAATAATTTTAAAAAATTATAATATGCTAAGTTTACTATGTTGATATTTTTAATTGATAAAAATTAATATTTTCCTTTAAACTAAATAAATTAAACGTACTAAATATTTTGCAATAAAATTGCAATATTTTGTTTTTTTATTTCTATTATTAATTACTTTAAATTTGTTTATTTTATTCAAGCTGATAATTAAATTTGAATAATAATGTAAATTATCATTTTCTTTGTTATACAGTATATATAATAAGGTTTTATTATGATTAATGTTTTTGTTTTGTTCAATACTATTCAATAAAAGTTTTAATATTTTAGAATAATTATGATTTTTGTTAAAATTTATATTTTATTTGAAATATTAGAATTTAATTTAATTTTATGCAATAGTTGTAAGTCTATTAAATTTTTCATCATTTATTTGATTGTTCTTAACAATTTTTATTTTTTTTAATATTTTAACATATAAAAATTATAAGTTTATTTTTATAAACAAAATAATATTATTCTTGCTAATATATATATTAATTTTTAGATAATAATGATGCTAATAGTTGTCACAATAAATTAAATATTGAGAACAGACAGTTGGTCAGCCCAAACTATCCGTATTCTTATTATAATAATTTTTTCTGTCAATGGAGTTTTAAAGGCTTTAAAAATCAAAGAATTGTGCTTGAAATAATAGATTTTCAAGTTGAAGCAAATAACGATGTTTTATCAATTTACGAGGGCAATTCAAATCAATCTTCAAATTTAATTGGTAAATATAGTGGCACTACCAGACCATTCAAAATAGTATCGAAAACAAACAAGCTATTTTTGCAGTTTAAAACCGATGATAGCGTTGTAAATAAAGGATTTAAAATACATATTACATTTGGTAATTATCAATTAATTTTAAAAACAATTTGTTTTAAATCTATTATTTTATTATTTTTTAACTAGAAAACCATATTTCCGTTTTACTATCAACATCAAATTCATTAATTAAGAAATATGAAAACCGATCAATTGATAGTCTAATGTACAATAAGCTGAAAAATTCGAAAATAATTGCCTTTGACATAAACAAAAATGTTCTTGTTTGGTTTGATAGCAAAAAGAAAAAAATTATTATAAAATATCAATACACGAGAGAAATCAAAATAAATAACGTCGGAGATGTAAGTAAACTAACACTCGATTGGGTACATGATCTAGTTTATTGGATAGATAAACAAACAAAAACTATTAATGCATTACAAATCAATAACATTAATAACATTTATAAAATCACCAATCTAACTTATTCGGATTCAAGCGATCTAAACATAAATGTTGTTAAAAATGTGTTAGTTTGGAGTAATAGAGGAATTGATCCAAACATAATGGAAGCGAATTTGGACGGAACTAATCAATTGATAATTTATAGTAATGGACGACAAGCGACACATCTGACTGTTGACTATCAGACGCAAAAATACTATTTTATTGACAAAAATGATGAATCGATTTCACTCTATTCTATTGACTTTAATGGCAATAATGAGGTGTATTATTTGGATCTAACGCTTCAATTTGAGTTGATCAAGAGCATTTCAATTTTAAATAAGCAATTATATGTATTGACCAATCAAATGCTTTATAAGATTTCCGAATTTAATCAAGAGAAGATTAATGCAGAAATTTTGTTTAAAACTAATAATTTTGATGAGCTAGCAACATTTTCACGAAGATATTCGAAAATGAAATTTTTTCAAAATAAGACCATTGTAATAAGATCAAATAAATTTAACTGGTTTAAATTATTGGATAAAGAAATGCAGCCGACAATCAGCAATAAGTGTTTGTATTCTTATTGTTCGCACTTATGTCTTTCCGTTGGGTCGACCTATCAGTGCATTTGTCCGGAAAATATGTATTTGTCTTTCGGCTCACATTGTCTGAATAAAAACGAAAAATTGTTACAAAAATCTAATAATTCTCAAACAATACAATCATATTATGATAATGAACAACTTGACAAGAGAGCTTTTAAGATTGATATTGTTAATGTTGTAATTAATGGATTTATTATATTTGCAGTTATTATGTTGTTTTATTTGTAAGTCATTTGTATTTTATTTATTATTTGTTATTATATTTATTTTTTATTTAAAATAATTTTGTTTTAGTAATCGATTGAAAATAATCACAATTGAGAAGTCCTTGGATCTTTGGAGAAATAGATTTATTGCTGGCTTAGATGTACCAACCAGAAATAAAAATAGAGATTTTGAACTTAATAAACTAAATAATAATTAACATGCAGTATTAATACACATATGTATACTAAATATTTTGCAATTAAGAGTAAATAAATTTTAAATCTAAAAAACAATGTTTAATAAAAATAAAAATAAATTAATGTATTTAAACATATTTTCAAAATAATTGCTAATATACTATATATTAATTAATGTTAAAAATTGACAAATCAAACAAATGTATACTTGCTAAACAGATGTTTATACAATATTTAGTTTGAAAAAAACAACAACCTTACTATTACAACAACGTTCTTAATAAAACATATGCAAAAACAAATAAGTTATTGTATATTCCATTAAGAAATTGCATAAAAAAATATTTTTAACAAATATCTAAATAGTAATTAATTAATAGCTTAGTGTTACGCTTAAACAAGTTTGAAAACCTAACAATTCTATAGCAATAGTAAAGTGTGTTATGAAATGATAAATTAAACGAGAAACATTTATGTGTCGTGATCGTATAGTGGTTAGTACCTTGCGTTGTGGCCGCAATAACCCAGGTTCGAATCCTGGTCACGACAACGTTATTTTTTGTTTTTAAAAACGAATTATTAAATATACTTTTATAGTTTTTTTTTATTATTTATATTTTTTTTTATTATTTATATTTTTTTTTATTAAATAGTAATTTATTTAAGAACTAATTTTAATAAGTTCTTTTTTATATATAAAAATAACATATTAAGAATTAAGTTAAATGTTTTTATTTTTTTATAAATTATTTCACTGATAAATTATTTCACTGATAAATTATTTAATTGATCAATCCAAATTTATATTAATAAATATTTTCTCGCAAATTTTAATTTTAAATTAATTGAATAAATTCATTATATAAATATAGTTATTAACAAAAAATAACATATTAATGCTAATTAATGCTTGTTATTAGCCATTAAACCTAGATATTGCCTTGTCTAATAATTAAAACAAAAATATGTAATAATTGTTATTTGATCAATTACAAAGTTTTTTTTATAATTATAAATATTTTATAAATATATCTAGTATATACATTATTATAAAAAATAATTTATTTAAATTGCCCTGTTATTAAAGATTTATGTTTAAAATTTAATATTTTTTTCTTTTCATGTAACTCGTTATTAGTATTTGTATAAACTAAGCAAACTAAAAATAATATTATGTTAAAAACTTTAATGCCGATAGTAGTACTGACAACTGCTTTTCCATATATATCTTTGTGTATTGATTTGTTTACTCTATAATCACATATATTTTTAGCTATTTGTATAATACCGTAAACGTGAAACTTTATATCTTACTAGATCAAACGTATGTTTATTAAATAATCATTTTATGCTTGCTTGTTAGTTCTATTTATTAAGTTTTTTAATTGTATATATTTATTGTATTTATTAAATTAACTTGATTGTACTTTTTATATTGTTAGCTTGTAATTTACTTACAATTTGATAACAAAATATTTGGTTAAGAATTTTTAAAAGAGTTTGAAGAGAAGTTTGCCATGATACTGTGACATTGAATTAACAATTAAAAAACGTTAAAATATAAACGTTTAAAATATTTAAAATATTTTTAAATTGTTTGATTAATATTTAATAATTATTATTTGTAGCAAGAACGTTGAATTTAGTGTATTTAAAAAATTATATTTAGTTTATATTGAATTTTTATTTAATTATTAAAATGTTACGTTTGATAAGCTTTACTGTTTTAAAATAATTTATAAACGAAATAATTTATTTTTTCAGCATTTGATAAACACAAAAAAATTATGTACTAAATACAAAGTAAAATATTAAATATTATTATCATTTTAATATTTGATATAATTTATCATTGTGGTCTACGTGCAATTATTTTGGCAGTGCTAAAGTGTTAGCTCTATCTAGAGTGTTTAGTGCGCAAATCAGAATATTTGTTCAAATAGAGATAATTTATGTTAAAAGACTTTTCCTGTTTGTCATTGAAGTTATCTACTAATAAAAGTTTTTACAAATTAAGTAAAAACATCTTAATTTTTTAACATTTGAAAAATTAAAAAATTTTATAACAAAAAACTAAATAATGGAACCAGTGGAAACAATGGGAAGAATTAGAGCATTTAATATTGCTCAGCAAAATATATCAAAATACCTAAACCGAGTCGGAACTAGCCAAGGTGATGTATCTGAATTATATACCACTATAAATGACCGTAAATTAAAAAGTCGAATCGGCTATGCAATGGGATTTAAACCAGCTGACATTTCTGAATCAATATTACGTCCGACTAATATCAGCAACTCTTCCGGATATTCTGACGACGCCATAAAAGTCATTAATCATATTATTAAACAATTATTTAAAAATTATGGTAAAGATCAATTCACTTATGTAACAATTCTGCCTGTTAATATTTATTTTAACGGAAAATTGCACGAAAAGCCCTTATTTCGTGTTTCAAGAAATAAAAATAGCAAGAGCTATTTTGTTGATAACATTGGACGCATATACAAAGACTTTAATAATTGGAAAAATACTAATAAATTGCCCCCGGGCATTATGTATTACCCAATAAATGGTTGTTTACAACCAAGTCCAAACAAACAAGATGTTGCTCTTATTGGTTTTTGCAACACTCCAGCTAAGAGATATATGCTTGTTAACCTGCTTGATATATCTGCGGCCATTTCACTTATTAAATATGGATCAAATGTAACAGGTTAACAAATTAATTAATTTAAATTAAATGTTATTTTATATATAAGATTTTATTCATCTAAGAAGTTTAAAATTTAATTAAGTTATTCTAAATTTTTTACTTGTTTAAAATTTTAATTAATTTTATTTAATTATCTTTAGAAATTCAAGTAGTGCTTGCCAGTGCACTTGCCGGTACTTACGGCACCGTAAGATCTGTATATGATATCTATGACAGGGCAGCACACGATGAGTCAATAAATCCATTCACAAACTTTAAAGCGACAAAAATTTGGCTGAGATTAGGTGCCTCTGTATCGGCTCTAGGCGTCAGAAATCCTCACTTTGAATTCGCAACTGATTTGAGGTTTTCTTACATATATTGTGCCTTGGTCATTGGTTTAAACAGTGTATTGCTAGCTGCAAGACCATTTGATAATTTGGCGCAAATAACTGATACTATTAGCAAAACTGAGATAAAGCCAAATGAGTTTTCTTATTTCTTAAAATAATTTTAAGTTTGACAGTGTCGTTTAAGACCATGAACACATTGTCTATTGAGAAAACGCGTTTATTTTATTACAAACAATAAGAGCTTAAATTTTAATATTATGAGTTTACAAATGTCAATGATTTTTGTGTAATATTTTATTTTAAATGTTTAATCAATTATTTAATAATTGTAATTATTTTTTAGATTTAAAAAATTTATGTAAGTTTAGTTATCTGTACTATAAAATCTTTTATTCTATGCAGAGTAATTTTAAATAATTTAAAATTTTAAATAATTATTGTTATGATTAAAATTATATAAAATATTTAATATAATATCAGTTAATATTAATTTTTATAATTTCTAAAATAATTTAGACATTTATTTTTGCTACTTTAAAATTGCAATTAAACAAATTATTTTATAAGGTGAAAATTTAGTTGTTCAGTTTGAAAATAATGTTAACTTGTTCTAAAACACAATCTGAATAAACAAATAAAAATTACATTAATAAACAAGTAATTTTGTTTAATTATTTTATTTACTTACTTTGCGATAATTATGATATAAAAATTAAAAATATTCAAAAATAGAAATTAATTGATTTTTAACATATTTTTATAACCAAATTAAAGTAAATATCTTAAACAAAAAATATAAATTTAAAAATTCGCTATAAATAAGAAATATTTTAAATTAAAAGTAAAATTCTCTAACACGGATATATTTTTGATTATTTTTAATTAACAAATATTATAAAAAGTTTTTTCAAGCCAATAATAAAACATTTCTAGTTGTTGACCTTGGATTGCTAATATAACATTAACACTCAACGTGGTATTAGTATAACACTCATGTGTTTTTCGGCCTGTAAATGGCAACCGAAACGTATATATATATGTCCGACATACTGCAAAGGTTGTCTCGAATAATTCAAGCAAGTTAAGAATAAAATATTTTTAAGAAAATATGCCTAAATCCAATTATATAAACTGCTTGCAAAATCTAAATAGCCTAAATTTTAGTTAAATATGTAAGAGGTACGTTAAGCGATGGCTCGAAAATAGTATTTATAAAAGTACTTGTTGGTGAGTTGTGGCGCTTTTAATTTTGTGTTAAAGTTATTTTTTTAAATGTGAAAAATAAATAGAATTTTATATTTATTAATTAATGTTTTAATTTTAAGTTTTTTATTCTAATAAAAAAAACCGGCATTAGTCCGGTTTTTTTGTTAGTGAGTAATAAGTGTTTAATTACAAAATTTATTAAATAAACAAGTGTTATGTTTTAATTTTGTGCCTCATCTCATCATTGCACTAGCTGCAGCTTGCCAACTAAATAACATTCCCTTCAAATCTAACGAGAGTTAGTACTTATCGAGCCGTCGCTGATGATGGTTGGCCTGTAAATGGCAACCGAAACGTATATATATATGTCCGACATACTGCAAAGGTTGTCTCGAATAATTCAAGCAAGTTAAGAATAAAATATTTTTAAGAAAATATGCCTAAATCCAAAAATATATCTAATAAAAATATACCGTCAAATCCAGTTACACTTACTGCTTACTATGAGTCCGGGTTTATTGTTTACGGCATTGAACAAATTAATTATTGTTTTTTGGAAATAACTTATATTGGTTTAAACCGCAATTGGCGGCTAATTTTAATCTATTGCAATATAAGATTTATTTATAAATTATATTCAAATTTTTATTATTTGACGCAAATATTACTAGTTTAATTTCTTTTGCCTGAAATTATAATTTTAGTTATTTTATATAAATAGAAATAACATAGCGTTGCATTAACTCTAATTTATACTGTAGTTTTAACAATGCAAATCATTTATGAAAACTAAAATTTTATTTTTTTATATATATTAACTTTATCGACAAAAAGCCCCTGATGTCCCCAACTCAAATCAATATAGTTAAATTATTTGCATTGAGTTTTTAAAAATAATAAACGTATTTCCTAAAGTTGTAAACTCGGACTTATAGTTAGTTTTACCAAATCCGTTATATAAGATTATAACTGAATCAGGAATATATTTACTCAAAAATCTTCGCTAATTTTAAAATTTAAAATTAATTTCTTTTTCCAACAGCAATAAGATAGAAAACGACATTGTAGATATCAATATGTTTTGCATATTTTATTTATGAATAATAATGTCATGTTTTTTGATAATGTTTATGATTTTACCAACTAAAATTCTTATTTAATGTACTGTAGAAACTATAAATTAGATTGTATTGATAACTAGTATTGAATAATCTGTCTATTATTGTTATTATATGAGCAAACTATGTCTTAAATGTAACAAGTTTAAATTTTATAAAATTATGTTTAACTACCCATTTATTTCTACAATTTCTGGCCTCTATAGACACGGATAAAATTTTTTTCAAAACTTATGTTTAAACTTTATAAAATTTTAGTTTAAATTTAATTAAATTTAGATAAATTATTTTTCAAATTTTATTTGAACCTAATTTAATTTATTTAAATTATAACTGGTATATTATAAACGGGATAGAGTGTAGAATTGCAATGTTAAACAATTTGTTATCATTTGTTTGTATAGTAAGTATTTAATCGCCATTTTTTATACAAATAATTCAATTTTAAGTTTAAGTGAAAATATTTTTAACTTTAAAACTTTCAACTTTATTAATATTAAATAAAGTTTTATAAACTGTATTTAATTAATAATAAATTTATATAGTTGCATTTTATTAATAAGTTAACCTACTTAACTAAAAAGGTAAATCCAATTAAATAAATAATTTATTTTAAATATTTATATTTAAATATAAATAATTATTATCTATTAATATTATTTAATATTATTAATAATGTTTAAATAACAAGTATAAATAAATTAAACATTTATAAAATCTTTTTTAATAACTAAAAAGATTATAATAATAATTAATATTATAATATATAAGTTTTAAATATTTGCTTTATTTAAATATTTTAGATTATTATATAACAAAAGCAAAAATATACAAATAATGGAATTTGAAAGCAATAAAGTATTTAATGAAGCGCTGGAAAACATATCACTCTATTTAAACCGTGGCGGAATAAACAATGGACATTTACCAGATTTGTACAATAACATATCAGCAATAAAATTTAAAAATCAAATTGGTTATGCAATCGGCTTTAAACCAGATGAAAATTTAAGGGCAAAAATACTTTCCGCTAATTTAAACAAATTTATTTGTTTTTCCGGCAATGACTTAAAAGCCATAAATTATATTATCGAACAAATGTGCAATTTTTATGTCAGATCAAACAATTTTTACAAATCAATTTTGCCTGTTAATATTTATTTTGACAATAAATTACATAAATTTCACATATTTAGATGTTATAAGAACAATATTGCCGGTTGCTTTGTAGACAATATTGGTCGCGTCTACAAAGACATTAATGATTGGGTAAATAATAATAAATTGCCCCCGGGCATTGTGTACTATCCAGCTGATGGCGAACTTAAACCAAGTCCAAATTATGAAAATGTCGCACTTATTAATTTTAGCAACTCTCCAGCAAAGAAATTTGAACTTGTTACCGAGATTGATAAATATATTGGCATTATTGGAATATTATTTAATGCACTTAATGTATCTATAAATATAGCAGGTAAATTTATAAAAATATAATATTAAACAAAAATAGTAAAATATAAAATTTGTAACAAAACTTACAAAGAAAATTTGCCAGGACGCACATTAAAATATTTTTAAAACTAACATTAAACAAAAGTACATTATAAATTATATGCTAATAAAAAATTAATTTGAATTTGTCCAATTTTACTTTGTCTACAATTTAAACTAGATTAATTAAAAGTTTTATAGCCTTCTGTATGTATGCGTTTTCGACGTATAGCTTATTTGCGTATAGCTATAAAACAGTTATACTGACAATACATTAATAGTATAATATATAGCTATTATGAGCTCACCGTATGAGATCAACGCTTTAGCAGGAAATGTTGTCTGAAACATATATAGAAAGCATATAGAATTTTTAATTAATCTAGTTTAAATTGTGGACAAAGTAAAATTGGACAAGAATTTAATAATTTTTATTAGCATATATAATTTATATTGGTTTTAAGAATTTACTTTGGTTCTAATGTGCGTCTTGGCAGATTTTCCTTGTTAGTTTATTTGATATTTTAGAATTAAAAAGTTTTTACTTATTTATATAATTAACTAAAATTTTACAATTAATGCCTAATTTTATAATTTATTACTTTTAAACATTTAGCAATTCCGCTTATATTTGTCACTGTAATCATTAGTGCGTTTGTTGTCAAAAAATATGGTCATTATATCTACGAAAGAGGCGCTGATATTACGGCTCTAAATCCATTTACAAGTTTAAATGCAGCAAAACTTTGGCTGGTATTAGGCGTTGCTCTCGGAATTCTAACTAGTAAATTTTATTTTTTTATTTTAAAAATAAAATGCTAAATAAATTAATTAAAGTAATCAATATATAAATTTAAACTAATAAGTTTAATAAGCATGATTTACTAATTTTGGGGTTTTCATTGTAATTTTTATCCAAAAAATTTTCAGAATTTTCAAAATCTTTTTAAAAATCATACAAGATAATAGCAGTTTAAAGTTTTAGTTTAAAACTCGATTTAGTTGATGTTAATATTTTTAAAAGAAAGCAGGAGATAGTGAGAGAGAGAGAGAGAGAGAGAGAGAGAGAGAGAGAGAGAGAGAGAGAGAGAGAGCAGGGAGAGAGAGAAAGAGCAGGGAGAGAATGAGAGTATTGATATCCCCTCTGAGTTTTTTCTGTATATTAATAAGAATTTTTTTATTAAATTTTTTTACAACAAAAACATTAATATTTTTAAAATATGAAATTTTAAAAATTAGAAAAAATGGAACTGAATCATATTACAAAAATAATATAACAATTAAATTAGTTTTATTAATTATTTTTTATTGTTGTTTAAAATAGATTTAATTAAAGTTAGCTGACTAAATTCTGTTTTACCAAACGCGCCTTTATGTCAAATTAATTATTAATTTAAAACAATTATTTGTGTGATTTGCTAACAAATTTATTTATTAATTATGTTAATTATATAAATTTAGAACTTCCATTTATATTTGCCTGTGCTATCATCAGTACATACGCTATCGCAAGATTTGGATATAATATCTACGACCGGACAACACATAAAGAGTCTATAAATCCAATTAAGAATTTCGAAGCAACAAAGGCTTGGCTGGGATTAGGCGCCGCTCTTGGAACTATAACATGCAATTTTCCGTTTATATTTTGGAGCTTGGTTCTTTATTTAAATAATAAATCGCTACATATATTAATGGATGTAAATGATGTTTGTATTAAGGCTAATGAGATTGATCATCGTGATTTAGTAATTGTGGCCTTGTCAGATTTGTTTTGGTCTAAGGCATTCTAAACATTCAGAAGGGGAATTAGCAAAAAACCCTAATTTTGAAAATTAGGATTTATCCCCCCATAACATTTGGTCCGCGAAAAGGTACTCCTCTTAACTTTTTTCCTTCGGCGGCCGGCAAATTTTTCGGGTTTTTTAAACAAAATTAGCTAATTTTCTCTAAATTAATGCTAAAACTGGTTTAAATCCAGTTAATTTAACTAAATTTGGTTTAAATCCAGTTAAATTAGGGAAATTTTTATCACAAATATATGGGGTTTTTAAAAAATTCCCTCCCCCCTGATCCCCCCTATGGATCGTCCGACCTTCTGAATCCCTGGTCTAAGGGTTTTTTAAACATTTGTTTAAATAAAAAATCTAAATAGCAACTAAAATTAAACATTCTTAATTTAAATATTCTAATTTTTAAGTTTTTTTACAATTATACATAATGTATATTAATTTTATATGGATAACTTAATTTATATTTGTAATTCACTTAATTTTTAAAATATTAAATAATTTTAAAAATTAAATTTAATTAATATTGCATTTTAAAAATAACTGTTTGTTCATAAAGTTTAATATATTTTATAAATTTATTTAAAACAAAATTAATTGAAAATAAAATAAAATAAAAATTTTACAGATTTTAACATATAATTTATAATAAATTAATTTTTAAGCTAATAAATAATTTATATTTTAATTTAATAAAATTTAATTTGATGTAACGTATTAATTTAACTTACGTACAATTTTTTTTCAAAAATGTAATTAGTAAAATTAATTAAAAAATTTAATAACAAAAAAAGAGAGTAAATACTATATAACTTCTTTGTTAAATGTTGGAAATTTGTAATTAATTTACAATTAAAATACTTATTTAATTCAGATATTAAAAATTGTTTTATTAATTAAAAAAATAATTTTTTCTAAAAGCTAAAATACAATCAAAAGTCTCAAACTGATGTTAAATTTAAATGCTAATTCTTGACTTGAATTAAGGATGTTTTATAGATTTAAGTTTAAAATATATTTCGATTGACAAGTATTTAAATTATAATTATAGATATATGGAAATTAGAGATTTAAGTCATAATTAATTTAAACTTTTGTTAGTTTTGTTTTGGCTGTTTGTTTGCAAATACAAAACAAGTTATCTGCATTAAATCGTGATTCACTTTGAAAAATATTTTGTTGTTAATGTTCAGTGTAGTAAAGCGCACAACTTAAGAGTTCAATATGTTTGTTAGTTTTTTTGCTGTTTGTTTACAAATACAAAACAAGTTATCTGCAATAAATCGCGGGATTCACTGCAAATATATTGTTTTTGAATGTTTAATTATCAGTAAAAAAGGTAACTTACACTTTGTACTCTTAGATTTTGCCCAGGCCTAGTTTACTCTTATATTTTGCGCTTTACTAATATAGTGAGTAAATAATTAAAAAAAATTTGATATCTTTAATAGTTTTATGACGTCTTCCGTCAGATACAAACCAATACTATTTTTGGTGAAGTCATACTACATATCATAGCTAATATGCGTGGGTTTACGTAATAACCTATGATTTATAACTTTTGCTGATAATAAACAAAACTATATTTCTGAAATTTTATTAATACATATTGTGATTAAGTAATACATAAATCTAAAATTAATACTTATAACTAGGGTTAATATAATTAAATGTTATAGTTTTTAATACTTATAGGCTATAAGTTATAGCAAATATTTAACTTAAATACTCTATAGCAAATTTTTACACTCACAATTATTTAAATTATGAAATATATTTTAGTCAAATTATATTAATACAATCATATGAAAACAATCAGTAATCACAAGTTTAAATTAATTATATATTGCATTTTTATTTAATTATTAAAATATTACAATAGATAAATTTTTACTGTTTGAATCAATTATTTATAAACAAGATAGTTTATCTCTTTATTAGGTTAAATATATATAAACTATTTATTAGCATGTAGGTAGAACAATAAAAAAATTATTATTATTACAAATTAATATAGCAATAAGTTGTATATATAAGATATATTAAGCTATAATTTAATACTAATAAACAGTGATGTTCCAGTGTACTGCCAGTGTACTAACCTTGGAACATTAAATTTTGCTTGGTATTTCATATGTCTATTAA
>JAQFXP010000546.1:0-28019 GCA_034693685.1 Belba bartosi
CACGAAAATTATGGCGAAAGTGAAGACAAAAGTTATAATTTACGCGAAACTAAAGGCCGTAAGAGTTCGGATCCGTCATAAACGCGTCGATCGAAAAACCAAAAGTTCTCTCATTTTGTATTGAATGCGAAGAGAGTTTCGAATCGAATCGGGAATTACAGACACATCTTAACAGTGTTCACAAAACCAGTGATTCGTATAATTGCAGTCAATGTTCGGCTATATTCAACTCAAAGGCTCTGATTTTATTTTATTTGTCAGCTAAACACCGAATACTATAAATTTAATTTATGTGAATGCAAAGCACTAAGTAATTATAACTTGAGTCAACACAAACTAACTTATTATAAATTAATTAATATTTTAAATTTAACTGACCGAACATTTTTGGGGCTAAAATCCATTTTCACAGTTTGGTTCATTAAGGCTAAACTAAAAAGTTTTAAATAAGATTAATTTTTATATTATAAATTCTTTTATTATTATTTAAATACTTACAGAAATTTTGAATCCAAATTCTTTTTCAACAGCGACCTATCTTTTCCCAAGTCTTTATGTTTTCTCTTAATTCAAATTAATTTACTAACGAACTTTCCGTTATAATAATTTATTAAATGAATTAACTAAAAAGCACGTATTAGGATTACATTACACTAACATACAGTTTGTTTAGAGTTCATTGACTTTTATATTCTTAAAGTTTTCTCACTTACTCTCACTTACTCTCACTTACTCTCACTTACTCTCACTCACTCTCATTCACTCTCATTCACTCTCCCTCACTCTCACTCACTCTCCTTTACTCTCCCTCACTCTTCCTCACTCTCCCTCACTCACTCTCTCCTTTCCTCTCTCTCCCTCTCACTCTCTCTCTTACTCTCTCTCTTCCTCTCATTCTCCCTCTCTCTCCCTCTCTCTCCCTCACTCTCCCTCTTTCTCCCTCTTTCTCCCTCTTTCTCACTCTCTCTCACTCTCTCCTTTCCTCTCTCTCCCTCTCATTCTCTCTCTCTTACTCTCTCTCTTCCTCTCACTCTCCCTCTCTCTCCCTCTCTCTCTCACTCTCCCTCTCTCTCCCTCTCTCTCACTCTCTCTCTCACTCTCCCTCTCACTCTTCCTCTCTCTCCCTCTCTCTCACTCTCTCTCTCACTCTCCCTCTCACTCTCCCTCTCTTTCCTTCACTCCCGCTCTCTTCTTATACAAATTATTTTAACTATATAATTTAGTTTTTGCTTTCCCCCTTTATTTTTTCCCCTTACTATTTCTTTCCCCATATTTCCTACCCCCATTTTAATAGTAAATAAGCTCCTCCTTTTTATAGTAAATAAGCCCCTCCCTTATAGTAAATAAACCCCTCCTTTGTAGTAAATAGGCCCCTCCTTCGAGCGTGACTTTTATTGACCTAATTTTCAAGGTCAAATCTGTTCTGTAATTCAAGGTCGTACGTGTTTTTCAATTCAAGGTCGTCACAAAGACTACCATTACTACTATAAGATATCTTTGTTTTTTATTTTTTCAAGATCATAAGTTATGTGTTTAAATTTTATTTAGACACATGTCCACAATTATCAATATCCTGCCAGATGTGTTATTTTTTATTTATTTTTTGTTCTAAATCTGTTTATTTGATATTATATAAGAATTGTATAAAAAGTAATCACAACTGTTGGCCAACTTATTTTTCTAATTATGCATTGAATAAATCAAATTGTCAAAAATTAGGGTAAATTTGCAAAATTGTTTTAACTACCTATTCAGTTGCTACTGTTCTCATATCTCAACTATTTATTTATAATAAAATTTAAACTTAAAAACTAATAACAGACATATTATTCTTAAAATCAAATACTTATTCAGATAGAACATGCAGACAATAAACTCGCACGAGCCAAAACTAAAACGTGCGGATGAAGTTAATACATTTCTTAATTAATAAAAATGTAAACGTTATAATTTACTTTATCAGTATAATATTAAATGCATTTACTATTATTTATTATTTAAATTGAAAAAAAAAATTATAATAATAAAAATAGTTTTATTTAAGAATTATCATTAATTTGTTTTGTTATAATTATTTAGATAAATTATAAATATAATTACAATAATTTATGTTGTTATGGAAATAGATGTTTTTAATTAATAGAATTTATTGATTAAAATAAAATATTACCTTTCATCTGGAATTTAGCAACTTAAAAATATAAATTTTATTAATATATTTATATTACAAAAATAATTGATACACAAAATAAAGTTAATTATTTTAAGCATGAAGTCAACAGATGTGTATAAAAACTTAATTCGAATAATTTGTTTGTTTGGATGTGTTTATCAATTATATAAAATAAATGAAATATACTTTTCGTACGAAACAACTATAAATGTTAAGTTTGAAACCGAGATATCATTGCCGGCTATAAGTCTCTGTTTAAATAAAACTGAATTTTTAATTAAAAGTATTTTATCTAATGAATCAATAAAAATAAACTTTAAAGACATTTCTGAATACAATAATAATTTTACAATAAATGAACAATTTAAGACTTTGTTATTATTTAAACAATTATTTAATTGTCTAATAATAAATGGCGGTTATATACAAAAGACTTCAAATAATTGTGAATCAATTTCAAACTATTCCGTATCAATAAGTGGTAATGATTTTTGTTTTACAATATTTTCTCAATTAAATGGCGAACCGGACGACAGATACCGATTGGACAACAAATTTGATTATTGGGTTAATATTATATTTAAAAATATATTGCTAATTAAGGATCAGATAATTTACATTCAATTACACAATGAAAAACATTTATCAAATGAATATATTTCTGAAAATTTACGAATGATCGAATTTAAACAATACACTTGTGCCCTTTATAGATTTCGCAAAACAATAGTTGAATACAAATTTAAACCTATTTATAGCACATGTTTTGTTAATCAAACGAAAAGGGATTGTATTGTCAATTGTAAATTAGATATTTATGTCAACAAGTACAAATCATATCCATATTATTATTTTATTCATAATGTTAGTAGTAATTTAAAATTTAAAGATTTGCAAGATAATTTTAGTTTAACCATTATAGAATATTGCAATCATTTGTGTCGCAATAAAATTGAATGTTATCGAGAGTATTTTGTTGTGGATTTGGATAAATGTAGTGAAGAGTTTGGAAAAAACGTTATATTTATTGCATATTTACAATTGTTTACATATCCGACCGCTATATACGAAATATACCCTAAAATGTATTTCGAAGAGTATTTGTGTCTCAACTCATCGATTCTCAGCCTATGGTTTGGTTTCAATATTATATTTTTTTCAGATATTTGTCTCATTTTGTTTCAAAAAATCAAAATTAGTTTTAATAAAATTATAAATATTAATAATAATAATTTGCACTTAAATGTTACAATAAATAAAATATTACAACATCGATTAAATTTAGTTACAAATCAAATTAGCGTTTTAAACACTTTACCCGATGTTGATTAAATTGTATTTATTTTATGTTTAAACATTATAAAATTTATAAATGACAAATTAAATCCGATATTTAAGGAAAGTTTGAAAATATTTTTAAAAATTTATTATTTTTTAAAAGATTTTTGTGTAAAATTTTTTGTTTTAGATAATTTATTATAACAATTTGTATACAAAAGTGTAATAAAATTATTATATTTCAAATTTATATATTACAATAAAATATTTAAAGTTTACAAATTATGTAAAAATATTGTAATAAATAAAATATTTATTATTAAATATTGAAAAATTTAGTATTCCGATTCTAAATAGCTCCTGTTTATTTTTTTAACAATACCCAATATCAAACCCAAACTTAGTTAATATAAATTTGTTGTTTATTTAATTACTTTTATATATCAAAAATTTAGACAGATTGCTATTTTATTAAAAAAATTAAAAACTATTTTAATATATCAATTTCTAACAAGAGTATTTCGTTAAATTGCATGTGTTTATTAATTACACAAAATAAATAAAAAATATTTTTTGACTACACTATTACTAATGTAGAGCTTAAAAAATAAAAACAAAATAATTTTGCTTGTTAATAATATTTAATTCTATAAAGGTTCAAATTTAAAATTAAGTGTCTGTGATAAATTATTTAAACAGTCAAATATGGTTTTTAAACGTAGAGTCTGAACCGAAAATTTAGGGATAAAACTTTGGGATAAAATTGAGATATAATTTTCATTGAGTTCTATTAGAGTTTTGATTGAGAAATGAGGGATAATTTTAAAATGAATAAAATTTCTTCTTTTAATATTTGTATTATAATCTATAATATAGTTATTAAAATTATAATTTTATATTGTTTTATTCGTTTATAACAAACATTAATTTATAAGACAAATAGTAATATTGTCATATAACTAAAAATACAATAAAATTTGTAATATATTAAATATAAACAAACAAAGTCTTAATCGAAATTAGGAAACAATAATTTTTCTTAAATAAATTTAGGAAATAATAATTTTTCTAAAATAAGTTTAGGAAGTTTAAATTATTTTTCTTAATTAAATTTAGGATAACATATTTTTTCTAAATCAAAACTTTGAGATTAAAACTCATCCGGTAAAAAATAATATAAAAATACTGTATTTTTGCTAAAAGCGGCACTTCATGCATTAGCATGTAATAGTTTGTTTAAAAGCTAATAATAAAAGTTTTTATGCAAAATATTTCTTTTGTGCTAATATCTTGCAAAATAAATTAAATAATTTTAACTTGGTATAATTTTGGCATTTTTGGCGACTTGCTGGTAAAACGAGTTCGAATCGATTATAAAGGACCAAGTTGAAGTAATGATAATTTATTAAGTAGCTATCTCTTTCTCTTTGACCTATATTATGCTATTCTGCCTCTATTTCGGCTTTGATCCACCTGAGTGTACTAGGTCAAAACTAGCTTGCTATTTTTCAATTATAATTATGTTTAAGTTAACTTGCTAATAAAAAGAGCTATATTTTTAGATACGCTACAATATTATACTTTTTTTATTATTTTTGCTAAAATGTAATTTTGAAACCTTATGAATGTATAATTATAAACATTTGGATATAACATTTATGGTTTATATTAACCATCATTGACTGTATATTTAAATTATGTACAAATTAATAAATTGCAAAATAATGCAAAACCCAGTTCAAATTATTTTAAAAATATTTTTATATAATTAATTAATTGTAAAAGAATTTTAACACAAAATCGCCTAAATTACTTTATGAATATTTATAAATTTTATCTTTTTTTATTGAAGTCAAACTTTCAAAAATTAATTATTTAAAAACTATTATGAATAAAAAATTCAAAAAATTACTTTTTTGTAGAATATATTATAAATGCTAATTATAAACAATTTAGAATAATTTGGCAATATTTTTGAAAATATCCTATCCTAATTAAATAAAATATTATTTTATATAATTTTTAAATATTATATATTTATTATTATAACAACATTAATTAATATGTTTGTTTTTATTATTTATTAAAATAAGAACGAAAAAACAATTTAATAACAAATTATTAAATAAAAGAAATTAATTTAATAAATGCAGAAAATTATTACGTTTAAATTTTTATTATTTAATTATATTATTTAATTTTCATAACTATGTCATATGCCAGTAGACTCATTCCAGCCTATAGTTTAATTATTAATCTAAGTTTAAGTTTATTTATATGACTTGTATTCTGAGTTCCAATCATCTGAATTGGATCTTAACTCAATGTACGACTATTTAAGCCTTAAGTAAATTGTATTCATATTATTCTAGTCATTATGTATTCAATCGATGTTCAGTACTGTTCAGACTATTCAAGTGATAACTTGATTTTGTAGCTAATCTAATGTTTTAAATAAAGTAATTGTTATAATGTAAATACCGTTTACTTTGAATTATGTTTTATATTATAAAAATTATACCAAGTGTTTGTGCATTGGATCTAAACGATATTCGGATAATTAAATGGTTGGGAAGATATGGAATACCTTTTCCCACCACAACATTAGCTTTTGATTTGGAAGGTGTAGGAATCAACTTAATTTTGGATTACCTGGCATTACCGTGTTTCCTTGCATTTTACAAATATATAAAATGTTATCAATTAAATTATTTATTAAGAGATCGATAATGTTTTTTACGCTTATTTTTACTAATGACGCTTTAACTTAATTATACTTAATTGCATTAATTACTTTATTTATGTAGATTAAATATAATTAATTATTTTACTTTTGTATTCAAATTTAATTGTTTTTTTTAATTTCTGGTTTAACTACCAGCACTGTCTAAAATGGCTCCGATATTTTTATATTACAACAATACAGAATGCAGTCAATAATTTTAAATAAATAATAACTAGCTTACATTTATGTAAAAATTATTTAATATATAAAACATCTACAAAAAATATATTTGTTGTTATCCAAATAATTTGTTAACAATTTATTATAAAAACAATTATAAATAAATTAAAAATAAAAAACATTAAAATTAATTTATTAATTAGTATGCAGAAATTTTAATAAGTTTTGTTAATTATGATAACTATAGTAACATCACTTTAAATTAAAAATAAATTTTTAAGATTCAGAAAATAATATTATTATTTTATTTAAAAGAAAATATATCCTTTATAAATTTTATTTTTTAATATTTATATTGCAATGAATTCCAATCATTGTATTCACTTTAAAGAGAATAAATTAATGCAATTCTCGGATCAAATAGTTGACAACAAGACTATTGTAATCCAATCATTTTTTAAATCGCCATATATTGACATTACGTAAGTGCAAAAAAATTATTTATTAAGCTAGAGTATTTAAATACTAATTTCGAAATTATAATTTAAATAAATAAAATTTTTATTTTTTTTAAATAACATTATTTTTAATATAGAATTGCAAAAAAAAATTATTAACTAATTAAATTTGATTTTATCTGAATAAACTTGTTGTTTTTAACAAGCAATCTAAAATTGTTATGATTTAATGTTACATAAAAACAAGTTTTTATATTTTATTACTATTTATGTAAAATTAAAATTATTTTTATATTAACATGTTAGTTAAATTTTAATTATATTAAATATAAAATTTTACTATTATTCTAATATTAATATCAATTTTTAATTAAATATATTAATAATAATTTGTATTTTATAATTGTTAATGAATAATTTTTAGAAATAGCCATGCTGATTTGTTTGAGATATGTGGACCGATATTAATGTTAATTGTTGAATTTGCAAAGACATATAAAACATAGTAAGAAAATTTAAAATAGTTATAAATTTTATTTATTTAATTAAATTAAACTGAGTTTTATAAAACTATTTTAGTATTAAATTTATGGGATTGCCTAGTTCATTTATTGAATTTTTATCTGGATTAGAAAATGCTGATTTGTTTTTATTTTCGTTTGTAGTAACGAGTTTAATTAATTTTAATAAAATTCTTAAACAAGTTAACTTTAAATTTAAAAATACAATGTATTTGGATTTTTTCGAAGTTGCCTCGTTTGTTTCTAAAATTAACGTTGGCAAATTGCCATTATTTAATTATTTTCGATGTTTTGAATTAGATACTTGGATTTTATTAATTCTTTCAATTATTACTATAACTATTGTCTCTTCAATAAAAAATTTTAATTTTAATAAAACTTATGAATATTTTTGAATTATTTTATTATTTTAATTTCAAAATCTATACAAAAGTATATTTTTCTGTCGAATAATACCACAATCATTGGCATTTTGTTACTATCGGCTCTTTATCTATCAATTGAATTTACAACATACATATTGGATAACATGATCAAAACAGTTCCAATATATAAGCTAGATACTTTGGAACAATTGTCAAAACAAAAACACATAAATATTATTGCTTTTCCCGAAAGTTCTATTGTTAAATATAAGGAAAGCGTTGATACGAATTTAGCAAGAGAGTTAAAAAGTCAGATAATTATTATTAAAAATGGTGATATTGTTAAAAGAGATTTTGCCAACAGACATTTAACAAAAATAGCAACTAATTTAAGCAAAGGTTTGATTGCTTATGCAAACACCCGGTTAGCATTAAAATTTGATTTAATACATTATTCTCAACTTGTTAATAATACACATTTATATAACTCAATGCATATTTCAGAGGATAGCGGAGGATTTGAGCCGTACTTTATTACATATAATATTAACAGAAGTAATATAATTGAAAGTTAATTAAATAAATTGTAAGTTTATTTAATTAATTATTTGGAAATTTTTTTTATTTAATCAAAAATTTATTTAAAATTTTAAATTATCAAAATAATAAAAAATTTTAAATATAATTTTATTTATTTTTTAGCATCTTAGTTTTTCAAGAAACCGGTTTATATTGGCGTTATTATACGGATATAATTAACTTTAATTAATTTCACCTTAAAAATATTGATAAAAAAGTTAACGACATTTTATTTGGTTACAATCAATTAAAACTTGAAAATGTGTTTGACTTATTTTATTTTTTAATTTTAAGCATGCCAATATCATTTACCGTATATTTAATAGAAATATTTAAAACAAATTATTTAAAATATTTATTACTTTACAATCGTATTCGATATAAATGTATTTTATATTTATATGCAACATTTAGAAAAATTAAAAATGTTTTTAAAAAATATTATTTGCTAATTTGTAGATTTTAAATAGCAAAAAGTAAAAAATTAAGTGAAATATTTATTTATGTTATTAGCAGGTCATTAACACCTTAGAAAGATATTTTTACACATATATGCATTAATAACTGTACGTTAATACTTTGTACAAGCTCAGTTTAATACTAAGAAACAAACCTGTCATATAGGATGTTATTATAATAAGTGAAGAGAAAATGGGAAAGTTAAATATATTTGTTGCAGTTTAATTATTCAGAGTTTAAAACATTTGTTAATTTGCATACTGTATGTTTAAAATACAAAATTCAAATATTAATATTAGCAATCAAACTTGCCGGCCCCATGAGTTAAGCCAAAGCTATAAAGAGTAATAATAAGAATAAGTTCAAAGCAATATAATAGAGACAGTACTACTGTGGCTCATATGGCCGGCAGGTCTGTTAGCAATGCTAATAAAAAAAATTGTAAACTTTGAATAAATAAAATACTATATAAAGTTTATATTAAACTTCATATTAAATTTGACTAACATAACTTCATAAACATAGACTAAAACAAATTCATATAACAAAGGCATACGTGACTATTGTTAAATTAGGATAAACGTTTTACAAAGCAATGCTATTGGTCATGACTAGCTCAAACTAAGTAAACACATGTTTGCTATACATTTTAATAATAAACTGATTATTTAAGACACAATATATGCAATTTAATTATTAGATTGAAATCATTATTATAATGTAATAGCAAAAATTACGCGAGGTTAATTTTAATTTTTTTTAAAATGCATATTTAAATATTTGTTTTAAACAATTAAACAAATAAAATATAGACCAAATATAAAAATTTTATAAATTTTTAAAATTGTAAATTTTTTACAAAAATGTACATATTTAATTATAATCTTTTTAATAAAAATAATTAACAAAATAAATACTAAAATAATTTTTTATATCTTTGAATGTTATATTACCGTTGATTTGATTGTCTTACAGATAGTTAAAACACATTAAATTTTTAACTTTTATAAATAGTTAAAATTTAAAAGTTTTCTGAATATATCTACATTGATAACCATATAAATATAATAGTACTGTATAAGTTTTTTTATGGATTTTAATTGTAAAAATAATCTTTGTTTGAAACGCTGAATGGTTAATAAATATTGATATTTTAATTATTTGCTAAAATATTAAATTTATTTTATAAAATATAATAAATAATTATATATTAAAAAGATAATTGCATTTTTAAATTGTAAATTGATATAATAAATATATTTAAATATAATTAAAAATTTACATTGCAAACAAAAGATATAAAACAGTGATCCTCGCACAATCTGCGATGGTTCCATCTTGGAAGCATCTATAGTCACCAGTAACTGCTAATGAATTGGTTGCTTTCAAATTATTAATACCAAACTTTGTTGCGCAAAACCATAATTTTTTTTAATTTTAAAAATTAAAAATTATTAGACGTATGCTACTAAATACTAAAAACACGTGTAGCTATTATCTGAATTTAATAATTAAAAATTTTAAAAATTTAAACTGGGAACATTTTTTGTGTTTTCTAAATCAAAATTTTTTTATGACTGTGAAAACTGTAACATACAAAATTGTTTACTTAATAATACTGTATAACAAGTAATTGAAAACAAATATTTTAAAATTTATTAAATTTATTATTATTTTATTAATATATTTTTTACAAGATTTATAACATTTTATATCTTAAGATATTTTTATTTAATTAAGATTTTATAAATTAGAATTTAATATCAAATTAATCTTAATATTAAATTGTTTACAGTTTTTTAATTAGTTTAAAAATATTTAAGTTTTATTTGTTTTTGTTTATATAAGATATTTTGGGCATTCGTTTGTATCAAAGTCTAATTAGTTTTAAACATGTTAAAATAATTTTTTTAAATAAGCAAATATAATTTTTAAATTTTCAACATTATATTAATTAAAATTTACACAATTTTTATTTTATTTATTATTTTATTTTATAAGTTAGTATTTAAAACATTCTTGATAAATAATAATTAAAAATAAATGTTAAACTGTTACGGAAAAATGTTTTGATTTCATTTATTATATTATAATTATTATAAAAAAAACATTTATTTAAAGTACAAAAAAGATATAATTTAGATAAAATACATTTAATTTTTACACAATTCAAAAAAATTAACAAAAATAGCATACTTTTAACAATTGAAAAGTTTAGAAAATATAAAATTTTGACATATTAGAGTAAAAATTATTATATTAAAAATAATAATTTTAAAACACATAATAATTTACACATTCATAACATTTGATAAAATAATAAATTTTATAACAGATTAAAAATATTATTTGTGTATTCTTCTTAGATATTGAATTTGATTTTTAATTCTGACATTTTAAACATTTATTTTATTGTTTAGTTTATTTGTTTGATTTGTTAGTTTTATTTTATTAGTAGTTTTTTGATAATAAAAATAAACTTTTTGAAACAAAATTTGACAAAAGTTTGAAAACATTAGAATTGAAAAACCAAACCATAGGCTGAGAATCGATGAGTTGAGACACAAATACTCTTCGAAATACATTTTTGGGTATATTTCGTATATAGCGGTCGGATATGTAAACAATTGAAAACTTACAAAAAATATATCTTTGAAAATAAACTCATAATTGCTTTTATCCAAATCTACAACAAAATACTCTCGATAACATTCAATTATATTACGACACAAATTAATGCAATAGTCTATGTCTGTTAAAATAAAAGCATCTAGGGAATCTCCAAACTTTAAATTACTACTAGCATTATAAACAAAATTAAAATATGGATATAATTTGTACTGGTTCAAATAAATATTTATTTTACAATTAACAAAACAGTCTCTTTGGGTTTGATTGACAAAACATGTGCTATAATTAGGTTTGAATTTGTATTCAACTATTGTTTTGCGAATTCGAAGAATTGCAAAGCTAAGTTTTTTAAAATCAATCAAATGTATGTTTTCGTATAACATTTCTTTTAATAAATGTTTTCTATTGTGTGTTTGTACGGTAAGTACGTCGTCCTTTATGGATAATTTATCTTCAAATAGAATTTCTACCGAATAATCAAATTTGTTGTCCAATCGGTATCTGTCGTCCGGTTCGCCATTTAATTGAGAAAATAATGTAAAACAAAGTTTATCCCCACTTATTGATAGGGAATAGTTTGCATATGATTCACAGTTATATTTAACCACTTTTATCAAACCAGGATTGCTTATTTTACAAATAAACAAATTTTCAAGTGATAACAATATATTGAATTGCTCATTTATTTTTAAATTTTTAACATAATTAGAAATGTCTATGTCGCTTTGTTTTATTGATTCATTAGATGAAATTATTTTTTCTAAAAATGGATTTTTATCTAAACAAAGACTAATAGCTGGCAATGATATATCGGTTTCAAACCTAACATTAGTAGTCGTTTCGTATGAAAAGTATATTTCATTTATTTTATATAATTGATAAACACATCCAATCAAACAAATTAGACGTACTAAAATTTTATACAATAATGATGATTTCATTTTTTTAAAATTGATATATTAAAATTCTAAAATATATTTAATTTATTATATTTTTAAATAAATATCTTCACTAGTTTAAATAAATTAATATAATTTTTATATTTATTTTTAAAATTATATGTAAATAATTTATTTATAAAATTAATTAATACATAACATTTAATAACAAAAATATATTTCTATGACAACTTAAATTAATTTGCTTGTTTTTATTTATTATTAATGTACAAGAAAAACATAATTATTTAATTACAATTTTAAAAATAAAAATGATAATTAAATTTATTTTCTGGAAAATGTTACATAAATTAATATAAAAATATAAAATTTAAATTTTTAATATCTAATTATATTATTTAGTATTTAAAAATATAAATAATAATAACATAAAAATTTTTTATTAAATACTAGTTCTTCTTGTTATATTTAATTTATTTATAATTGTTTTAAAATTATTTTTTATATTTAAATAAGTTACTTGTTTTGTAATAAAAATATTTTTTAAGTAAATGTTTTAGATATTAATTAATTTTTACATAAAGTTAAATGAAAATGCGAGCGAGTGTTTAAAATACTCTTCAATGTATTCTAATAACGTCAATTAAAAGTGGCCACTGAATGGCAATTGAAGCATTTCTGATAATTAACTGTCAAAAGATTGACCTAAACCATAATTCTATAAAATGACAATTTTCACAAATACTATGAATATTAGATGATTAGTGAGTTTAGAATAATAAGAAATAAATAATACTGTTCAAAACATAAAATAAATTCTAACAATGATGAATAAAACAATACGAATCATTAAGTTTTAAAAAATATTAAATTATTGTAATAACATTTAGGTTTATTTTTTTGTTAATTTAATTTTAAACCAGCTTAATAAAAATCTATTATATATTAAGTATCTAAATTTTGACCAAAAAATTTTAAAATTTTATGCTAACTTATGAAAACTCCAATGGCCAGAGTTTTATGAATCTCAAAGTTCAAAAAAGTTAATTAAAACTTTATGCCATTTGATAAGCATACAAAAACAATATATCTGAAATGGCCCGCAGATATATTTACGCGCCATTGCAGATATACTGTTTTTGTATGCTTATCAAATGGTATAAAACAGCAAAACGCAAAAAATAAAAAATCAAAATGTTTGTTAACTTTTATACCATTTGTTAAGCATACAAAAACAGTACATCTGCGTGGTCACCTAAAAACTAGTTTTGGACCAAGCAGATATATTGTTTTTGTATGTTTAGCAAACAGTTAAATTACTAATCAACTCTTTTGAACTATGAGATGTTGCGTTTCTATGGTATAAAATGTTAATTAACTTGTTTGAACTATGAGATGCATACAACTCTGCCAATTGAAATTTTAATTAAACTAATTGAAGTATGAGATGCACTCAATAAAAGTATTAGGTTAAAAATTCATTATTGTCTTCTGAACAATTATCTTTATTAGGCTTTAACAGAATTTTTTAGTTATTAATGACTAAATGAAACGTATTTTAATTAAGATTTTGTTTATTGCGATCGAAACTAGTTCTAATCATAGCTTTTCCTAATAATCCAGTGACGCTAATTAGAATAGATAAGCAACAAATCAGTTCAAATATTATTATGACATAAATTTAAACTGTTAAGTTGAATGACTAAATATTTGAAGATTTTCTATTGGTTGACGCATATAGTGAAACACGACTCTGGATTGTCAAGATAATCGTGTGGTTCTAGTACAGTTTATGATTAAATTATTAATTAAATTAGATTAAATAATTTTTTAAAAAATTTATTTAAATTTGTTTTCTAATAATTACATTTATACTGTATTTTGATTATGATTGTGTTTAAACATTTGTTTTGAAAAATTATTTATTTCTAAACTCGTGTCAAACGTAAGTTCAGTATTGATGTCGTCGAGGAGTAGACACTGACTACACGTTTTGCAAATATTTCGATATTTTTCGCATATTTTTAAAGTAATTTAAATTAATTTTTAAACTATTTTTTAATTATTTTAAAATTTATTTTAATTTATGATATGTTTTTTGTTTTTTTTTATTTAATTCATTTATTTATTTTTCAATTAATATAAAATAAATATTATTTTTAACACAAATTCTCAATACTTTTGATATGTTTTGCTAACAATAGAGACAAAACATTCCTCGAAAGTAGTGTCGATTCAAACGATTTTTTTTATTCGACTCAACATTAAAGAAGTCCGGCGCTGCTGAGTAGTACTGCTGGCGCTTTGTTTGGAGCACAGATAGTAATATTTATAGCAATATATAAATTTGTAATTTGTGAGGTTAAACCTACCGGTGCTCTCATTTACAGTATAATTATTAAATAATTTTTCTTCCAATGAAGTGAATCCTAACCTCAATTCGAGTGTAAAGTCGGTTCACATCTTGAACAGTAACTATCGAAAGGCCAGTGCCTGTGGTTAGACCTACCGGTGCTCTCACTATCTCTCCAATACATCAAACCTTAAGTTAAGTTATGTTTTGAACAGAACTTCGATTTAATAACACTTTTGTTTAAATACTTTGAGTTTTGGACTTAAATATTGTCTCAATTGGTCTCATATTTAGTCAACTTTTTTGACATAATCTTTGATTTTTAAGTTTAACTCAATTTTTGTTTTACTCCGATTAGTACGTAAGTGTGTACTCGCATATTGAGTTGGCGTTTGTCACAAAAGATAGTTTGTGTCCTAAGAATTAATTTTATATAAAAATTTTTTCCGAATGAACATAAATGATGATTTGGTGACAATTTTAATTTGGCATAATTTTAAGCTTTTATTGTTTTTAGTCAAATATTTTATTTATTTTACATTTTATTTAATTTTAATTAATAACACTAACTTACCTCAAGTTGAATCAATTAAAAAAACTATTAAAAAAAATTATATATGTAAAGAAATGCAATAAATTCTTAAAATTATGCCAAATTAAAATTGTCACCAAATCATCATTTATGTTCATTCGGAAAATATTTTTATATAAAATTAATCCTTAGGACACAAACTATCTTTTGTGACAAACGCCAACTCAATATGCGAGTACACACTTACATACTAATCGGAGTTAATTGTTTTGAATTGAATTTGTGTTTCAATCGAATAATGAGTGAAATGTATAGTAAAGAGAGTTTTGAGAGATTTGGTGACGACTTATGCGAAGAAGTGTTAAGTTATCTCACATTTGAAGACAAGTTTAGGTTTGAATGTCTGTCCAAACAGTGGAAGAGATGTGTATTTCAGAGTCAATACGAATTAGTAATTTATGACAAATTAATCGCAAAAATGCCTTTTTCTGGAAATAGATTAATGGAAATTAATTTACAAAAATTTGAGTCAATACTTAAAAAGTGTAATAATGTTAATTCGATTGAATTTAATGATGAATATTATTTAAATTATTATAATTTGTTTGAACTAATAATCAAAAATTGTTTGAATTTAAAAAAAATTAAAATAATTTGTGGAGCTCTTTGGGGAGAAACGATTTCTGATTCCATTATAACTAAGCCTGTGACAAAAGGACATTTTTGTAGTCATGGTATCTTCCTAAAAGTGAACCCTAAAATTTTGTAGATAATTCAATGAAGAATATAATAATGTTGAATATATTAATGTCGAATATATTAATGTCGAAAATATTAATTTCGAAAATATTAATGTCGAAAATGGTAGTTAAAAATAGTAATGTAGAAAATATTAGTTGAAAATAGTAATGTCGAAAATAATAATGTCAAAAAAGTAAAGTCGAAAATAGTAATTGAAAATAGTAATGTCAAAAATAGTAATGTCGAAAATATTAAAACCAAAAATATTAAAGTCGAAAATAGTAGTTGAAAATAATAATGTCACAAATAGTAATGTCGAAAATAGTAATTGAAAATAGTAGTGTCGAAAATAATAAAATTGAAAATAGTAATGTCGAAAATATTAAAGTCGAAAATAGTAAAGTCAAAAATAGTAGTCGAAAATAATAGTCGAAAATAATAGTCGAAAATAGTAATTTCAAAAATAGTAATTGAAAATAGTAGTGTCGAAAATAATAAAATTGAAAATAGTAATGTCGAAAATATTAGTCAAAAATAATAAAGTCGAAAATAGTAGTCCAAAATAATAGTCGAAAATAGTAATGTAGAAAATAGTAAATTCTTTATTATTTTTAACTTTATTATTTTCTACATTGCTATTTTCGACTAATATTTTAGACTTTAATATTTTCGACTACTATTTTCCATTTTACTATTTTCGACATTACTATTTTCGACTACTATTTTTAACTTTACTATTTTCGACTACTATTTTCGACTTTACTATTTTCGACTACTTTTTTCCACTTTACTATTTTGGATATTAATATATTCGAAATTAATATATTTGACACTACTATATTTGACATTACTATATTCGACATTATTATATTCGACATTATTATATTCGACATTATTATATTCGACATTAATATATTCGACATTACTATATTCGAAATTAATATATTCGACATTAATATATTCGACATTAATGTATTCGACATTAATATATTCGACATTAATATATTCGACATTAATATATTCGACATTAATGTATTCGACATTAATATGTTCGACATTAATATATTCGACATTACTATATTCTTTATTGAGTTATCTCTAAAAATCTTAGGGTTTTCCTTTTAGGAGGATACCATGACTACAAAAATGTCCTTTTGTCACAGGCTTAATTATAACAATGTTTTTTGAAAAATGTGGTAAAAATTTAAAATCAATTTCATTCGACGTTTTTAATATTGAACCAAATCTAAAATTGTGCCCAAATTTGGTTGAATTAAATGCAATTTATCGCTTTTTGTCTGACGTTTTAAATGAAGAAAATATGATTTTAATGAAGAAATTGTCGAAAATTAATTTTTTATTCAGTGATATTGACGTAAAAACGTTTGAATTATTTGTTAAATATTATAAAAATAGTTTTAAATGTATTGCCATTTTATCTTATAGTACTAATAAGAATTCAATCATTGCTTTAATAAATGGATTGTCAGAAATGTCGGAATTAATTGATACAAATATACAATTTTCCGGTGCTTTAGATTTTCCTCTTAATAATAATACATTTAGCGAACAATTTGCAAAAATTGAAAAAAAGAGTAAAAATGTAAAAATTTATCCATTCATGCGATGTCTATACAATTGTCGGACGAATTAATTTCGGGAATAATTAAATCAATTAATCATAACTTTAAACGTTTAAAGCGATTGGAACTGCGTTTTGAAGTTTTGGAAAATTTTGAACTATTGAATCAATCTTTTAGTGATTCAAAACAATTAACTCATTTCTCAATTGATTTAAATAGTTTTGCGATTAAAGACTCTTTTTTGATAAATATCGACAAAATATTACCAAAACTTCAATATTTATCGATTCGTTATACACTTATGACAGACATTGGATTGAATTCATTGCAAAATCTATCAAAACTACAAACTTTGGACTAACAAAATTAAAGCTGTATTCGATCGCAATAATAGTTATTTTTAACATCGCATCAGACATCGGTCACTCCGTTGAAAGCTGGGTTGAAATGGTATTGAAATCGGCACTGATTGCAACAACATAAAAAAAATAACAGCAAATACTTATTCAAATTGCCACATTAGTCAAACTACTACACTCCGATTACACTGAACAATTTAGTTATTTTACAAATTTTTCTTTAACAATAAATTTAAAATCAATCAATTTTTTTATAAATTAGTTATAACTTAAAAAATTTAATTACTAAAAACTTAATCACATGGATTCAGATTATTTTTGTAAAATGTATTCCATTTTGTGATGTTTTAAACTATAAAACAAAAAATTGTAGGATTTTTAAAATTAATAACATATTCTACAAAGTTAAAATTACTTTTATTCTTATTTTTGAGACCATGTTAATATAACCCGAAGTAAAAAAACATAAACCCCAAACTCACACAATAAGATGATTTTCTAAACTGTGATTAAATTACGTTAAATATTTCAAATATAGTTATTAATTAAAATATTAATTGATTTTGCAGTCTATTTATAATAAATAAAAATTTTAATTACATTTAATTAAAATATTAACTGCAACGTGTCAATAAATTTTAATTAAATTAAAATATTTTGTCATAATTAATTTTAAAACATAAATTAAAATGAAAACATTTATAATTATTTATATTAATTTTGTAATTATTATTGAACTAGTTGAATCAAAATGTCCCGATAATCTTGCAGCAAGATGTTGTGGTACCGTAGAACATTGTAGCTTACTTTTAAAAGAATGTACAAGTCCAGATCAACATATTTTATGCTGCCAATCCAAATATCATAGATCTAATTGCAAACATTTATATCAAGCGGATTTAAACGGACGTTGTACCGTGAGCAAACATTGTAAAAGCAAATTTTGTTTTAAAAACAAATGCATGCCTGCAATTGACGACACACCTAAAGGTTTGTAATATTTTATTAATTGATTTAGAACAGAGATCGATAAGGGGGTATTAGGCAAAAATGCCTCCTAATTTTAAAATTTTTAATTTATTCCCCCTAGCATTTGGTACTAGAATAGGTACCCCCTCTCGATGTTTTGCTGGCCGCCTTAGGCGGCCGGCAAATTTTTGGGGTTTTTTGCAAAAATTAGACAAAGTTTTCTAAATTGGTGAAAAATCCAGTTAAAATTTAGTTAATTTAACTAAATCTACTGTAAATCCAATTAAATTAGGCAAAATTTTATAGTAAATATATAGGTTTTTTAAGCATTTTTGGAAAAATCTGTTTCCTGATCCACATACTGGATCGGCCGACTTTCTCGATCTCTGGATTAGAGTAATAGTAAACGTAATTAAAAATAGGAAATATAATTGCATTAATTTTTATAATATATAAAATATTTAATTTAAATAAAACTTTTTTTAATTTTTAATATTTATAATATTTTTTTTAAAAAGTACATATTAAATAATTACTGTATTCCCGCGCATACACTTGCAGTACCCATATAAACTGAAGCAGACCATATGCGATATTATAAATATTGAATAAAATAAGTTTTATAAATGTTTCTACCATTAATGTAAAAAAGTAAAATTTTTTAATATTTGAATTATTACATGTGTTCAATTTTGTATTGTTTGTTTTTATTAAACAAATAAATAGCACAAATTATAAACTTTAAAAATATTACAATAAAATAATGAATTTTTATTTAAATTTTAGTTTTACTCAAAAATATTGCTAATTAATTTGTGATTAATATAAATAATAATAGTTATTTTGACAATTTACTAATTATACAAAAAATTTTGCAATTATTAAACATTTATAATTAAATTATTCTGAAAATAATATTTTTTATACCTTACACTATATGGGCATGTCCATAACAACATAAGAACTTTTTTGTAATTGTGGATAAACTCACTTATAAGGGCATGCAAGTGTATGCGCGGGAAACGATAATTTTTAATATTTTATAATTTAAATATTTTTTCTGCGCTTATAATATTAATTAAAATATAAACCAGCAAACTATAAATTTATTTTTAATTAAAATAAAATATTTTATTATAATTTTAAAAATATTAATATAAAATTTAAATCAAATAAAAATATTTATAACCATATAAATTATTACCATAAATATATTTAAATTTGTCAAAGCAAATTGTACGGAAAATCGTAATCCAAGGTGCTGTGGTCGCGGATCATTATGCAATATAAAGTTTGATGTTTGTAAACATACATTTAATGATATATTATGCTGCGAATCTGGAAGTTGGAATAAAGCATCCTGCAAAGATATATATATAGGAAATATAGATGACCATTGTACCAAAAGCACACATTGTCGGTCAAAATTTTGCTATAGAAACAAATGCTTGCCTTCACCTTTAAAAACTGAGATAGGTTTGCAAAATTTTATTAATTGTTTTTAATTTAGTTATTAACTGCACAAAATATGTTCAAATGTTATGCATTTCTGAAATAAAATTAAATTATAAATAATAATTAATTTAATTATAAATTTTGTTTATAATGAATATATTTGCAATCTTTGTAGTGGATAACAATTGTAATTACATATTAGGAATATATAAGACTGCAATGTGTTATATTATAATTAAAAAAATGTTAAATATATATTTGCATTTAATATATATAAAAGTTAAATTAAATTAAAAAATTTCTAAATATCTAGATTAATTTTGTAATAATATCTAAATATTTTAAAGAAAATTGTCCGGAAAATTATCAAGCAAAATGCTGTGAAGATAGTAAAAATCCTAACAACAATGATGCTTGCCGAAATAATTTAGATGAATGCAAAAATTCTAATAGATTTAAAGCTATTTGGTGTTGTAAACCAGATGATTTCTTAAAATATAATTGCAAAGATACATACCAAGCAAATTTCCAGAATATTTGTAACAAAAACAAACAGTGTACAACAAAACTTTGCTATAAAAACGTATGCGCGGTTTCATCAGATGCCATACTTAATGGTATGTACAAATGTATAAATTGTCTTAAAATCAAATTAGAGTAAAAAAACTGCAGGATATTTTAAATTTTTGCAATGATTTTTAAAATATTTAAATAATCTATTTTATAAAAAAAAATTTTGCAGTATTTTATTTTATTTTTAAATATTAGAAAATTAATTTAAAGTAAACATTTATCAAATATTTTCATATTAATTAAAAATATAACTTAATAAATTTAAACCAAAAAAACTTTAAATAGTTTTAAATAATTTAAAAAAAATTTAAACTGCACATATTAATTTTATACTGTATATATAATTTTAAGTTTGAAATAAATTTAAAATAATTAAAAAATAAAACTTCTAACGGCGTATGTGCAGTTTCACCAGATGCCATACCTAATAGTAGCTAAAATTTATAAATTGTTTTACAATCAAATTAGAGTGGCAAAAAAAATTGAACAAAGTTTTAAATTTTTGCAATAATTTAAAAAATATTGAAAAATTTAATTTATAATAAATAAAAAAATTTCAATATTTAACAAAAAACGCACCTTTTTAAAATTAATTTAGAAAATTTATTAAATATTATATAATTAGTTAAAAATTCAACTTATTAAAAATAAAGACTTTATACCAATATAATACTGCAAACGTGTTAATTTATTAATCATTTAATTAGAATAATTAATTACAAATTTAAAAAAATTGCAAATTAACTATAAAAATATAATAAAAATAGAATTGATTGTTTAAAATTATTTTTATTAATTATTGTAATTATTTTTGAAATAGTTGTACCAAATTGTCCGAATAATCATTTGCCAAAGTGTTGTACTAATAAATGGACTTGCCATGGCTACTTGGGAAATTGCCGAGGTGTTATTTTATGTGGACCATATAGAACTTAAAATAGAGAAAAATTAACAGAAGGATATCAAGCAAACATACATCAAACTTGTACTCTGAATAAACATTGTACATCAAGATATTGTAATCAACAGCACAAATGCGCATATGTAACTCAACTGTTCACACCTAAAGGTATGCAAAACTATTAATTAGCATTGAATAAGAGTACACAAAGGAAAACAATAAAAATTAGTTTATTTTTTCAATAATTTTAATAATATATATATTATTTTATTTTTTTTAAATAAAATTATTTTAATTTTTAATAATACTATATATATTTTTTTTATTTAAACATATTAATATTAATAAATTTGTAGTTTTTATTTATAATTAATATTTTAATTATATCTTTTTTAAATATAAAAATTAAATTAAATTTCAAAAATTTATATTTATTTAAATTTATCGTGCGATTATTTTGAAAATTAGCTAGTCAGAATAAATGTCCAAACAAACTTACACCAAGGTGCTGTTCTGGCGGAATAATGTGCAAAGGGATGGAAAGTTGCATAAATACCAAAACGAATATATTATGTTGTAAAGATCCTTTTACTAAACATTGCAACAATAATTATCGAGCAAATAGGATGGATCAATGTACACAAAACAAACATTGTTCAACAAACCATTGTAATGATAACAAATGCGAGTTGATCGAACTGATAAAAGAATAAAAGTTTACTTGATATTTCTAAAAATTTGATTTATTAAATATATAATTCTATGCTGTTTTTTTATTTAATAAAAAAAATTTGTAAAAGAATAATAACAGATAGTCTATTTTAATTTCTTTCTAAATTTTATTTATATAGTACAAAGATAAAATTAATATAAAATAATTAAAAATTTAATAAATATTGTTATTAGCTGCTTTAAAATTTTAACATAACATTAATTGTCCAGTACATATTTGACAAAAGTCAAATTATATATTTTTTGATATTTAAACATATTTATATATAATAATTATTAACATATAATATTACTATTTATATAAAATATTTTGTAAATTTTAATTTCGTAAATATATGTTTAGTTAAAATATTTCTGAAAAAAGGCGGCGATTGCGGCATTAAAATTACAATTAATGGAAAAATTCGTTAGGAGTACCTTTTCGCAGACCAAATGCTACGGGTGATTAATCTCAATTTTCAAAATTATGTGGGGTTTTGGCTGATTCCCCCTTCCAAATGTCTGTATTAAACTATAATTATAATAAAATTAAAAATATTACCAACAAAGTTAAATATAAAATTTATCCTGGCATGGTGTAAATAGTTCAAGGCGTCAAAATGCAGTTAAATCTAACTTAACAAACAGGTAGTGGGTTCAAACCACGTCCGAACTAATTATTCTTTTCAAAAGTTTAAAAAGGTTTAGGGTGGCAAGATAACTACGGTCTGCTTACCAAGCACCGTTAATTGGTAATGTGCGACCGGTTTAGCCACAAACTATTATACGGAGCGTTCAGGTGTTTGCTCTTAAAACTGTGGCCACTATCCAGATTTACCATACCTAGTGGTGAAGTGACAATCCCTGACTGTTAAAACCCCGGTTGTGCAGGGTGAAAGCATTAGGTCGTGATGAAAAACGCAAAATATATAAATATAATAAGATAACACATGAATATAGTAGTGATTTGTTTTATTTTTTAATGTATTGTTTATTCATTTCAGTTATTTTGTTTTTATTTGAGTCTTTAGTTTATCTTTTTTAATAAATTTTATTAAATCTTTAGAAAATTTAAATAGTATTTGTTTTTGTTTTAATAATGAACAAGCTATAACTTTTTAAATTATGTTATTATTTATTTAGCGTAAATAAACTTTAATTATTTTACTAAAAAATGTACAAATTGTTTTAAAATGTTTAAATTATTGTTTATATTTATAATTTATTAATACCTAGATAATAGATAAGTTTTTATATTAGTATGGCAAATTGTAACTTTATTATTAATTTTTAAAACAAATTAATTATTTAAAAAATTATTATTTTAATGTATTTTTAAAATTAATTAAAAATTTAAATGTAAAATAATTAGCTATTTCAATTTTAAGCAATTAAAACAACTTTAACTGAGTATATTTTCAAACTTTAAACATTAATTCAAAAAATTCCATAAATAAATGATTAAATATGATATTAGTTTCAGTTTTAATAATTTGTATTTTATTTATTAATAAATTATCAATTTAAACGACGCGCCATCATTATTATAGTTTAACGGATAACGTATTGCCATCTCTTGTATAAATTTGATATTAATTGTATTGTCTATACGTACATTATAGTGAGTAAAAACTGTATTTATTTCTGATATAGGTTTGATTTAGTGATAAAAATAATAAAAAATTTTCTCAATTTTTAATCGACTTTTATATAGTTTGAAAACTAAACGCCTTTTTAACGAATGCTTGTAATGTGTATTCAATGTGTTATTCATGGGTTCAGACGTAACTCAAATCATACAATCGTTAATATCAGAAGTATTCACGTCTGGATTGGGATTCTTATCACAGGCTATCGATTCAATACACGTAAACACCAGTTAATGAAAATTTTTTAAAATTGAAAAACATTTTTGGAATTAAATAATTATTTATTAAATTATTTATAAAGCGTTAATAATAAAGTAAATATTTTTGCAATTTTTATTTTAAAAAAGTAATGTTTATTTAATATTTATATATAATATTTAATATTTATAACATTTTATTATTTGATTCAATATAAAATTTAATATAGTTTTGTTAAATATTTTTTTACAAATAAAAATTTTACAATGCAATTAAAAAATAACGAACATAATAAATAACTAGATTGTTTTTTTCAAGTTAATTTGATATTTGTTTAAATCTAGCAGCCTGATAAATTTAATTGGCATTGTATTTATACTAACAATGTTTTATAAGTTTTAGCAAACTCAATTATTAAAAATGATCCGCATATTTCATACATTAATTTTTGATTATTATATCTTAAAAATTAAGTTTTTATTGTTTTAGTTATTATATTATTATATCAGAAATAAAATTTCAATTATTTACAATATTTTAATAAACGGCTGGTATTGTATTGGTTGTACAACAATAGTCCTGTTATCGAGTATTTGATCCGAGAATTGCATTAATTCATTCTCTCTATAGAACATACATTTTTATAATTTTTAAACCTAACATTTATAATATTTGTTACTAAAAATTAATAAATTTTCATATTAGTCTTTTGGGCGTTATTTTTAATTTTAAAATTTTAGAAAATAATAATAAAATTTAAATTAAAATATTTTATTAAATTTTGTTTTTTATTTTCAAAATCAACAATTCAATCATGGAAAATTATTTTTAATGTTTTTTTTTGTATAGAATTCAAACATATTATTTTTATAGATTTAAAATTTTTTATTATGTGCATATAACTATTTTTAAATTTTTTTAGCTTATTTTAACGTTAGAAAAACATATTAAACAAAATAGATTATAAACTCTATTGCAAAATTTTTAACATAATTAATATACAATCAGTTTCAGAAATGTGTGATCAAAATCGAGGCAGTAGAAAAAGCTGCACTCTAGACCATATACAAACAAATTAATCAATTATTAAAGAAATAAATAGAGAAAAATTTAAAAACTTGATCAAGAATTCTAATAATTACTATAAACTCTACAAAAATTTAAAATCATTTATAAAGCCAAAAAAAAATTTTGAAATTAAATAATGTTTTTATAGAAAATGAAAAATTAATATGTAATAAATTTGCTGAACATTTTGAATTTTTATTCGATAAAAATACAAATACAATAATACCTAATAATTTAAAATTAAATAATATTTTTGACAACTTTTACATTAATATGACAGATATTCTAAGTGAAACTAATAATTTAAATATAAATAAATCTGACGGTCCGTCCCTAATACTTACAAAATTAATTTAAAAATCTTCAGAAAATTTTTGTTATTTTTTCTATCATTTATTTTTTAAAATAATCAAATATGGAGAGATACCCAATTAATTAAAAACAGCAAAAGTTTTTCCAATACATAAACCTAATAAACCAAAAGATTGTGTTGAGTCTTACAAACTAGTTTCTGTAGCAAACAATTTTTTAAAACTTTTCGAATCAATTATTTAAAATCAATTGAATGCTTTTATAACAATTAATAACATTATTCATAAAATTCAATATAAATTTAAAGCTGGAGTTAGTACTGGCCATCAAATATTTGATTTGTTTTATAAATTAACTCTAGCTTTTAATGACAAAAATTTGATTTCAATTGACATAAACTTTTTAGATTATTTTAATGCCTTCGATGTTCTAAATTATAAATTATTATTTAATGAATTATATAATATAGGAATAAGAGGTAATGCATTAAAAGTCTTAACTAATTTGCTATTAAATCGAAAACAATTTGTAAATTTTAAAAATAATAACTCAAGTGAGTATAATTTATGCTCTGGGGTTATACAAGGTGGAAAACTTTTCCCACTATTGTTCAATATTTATGTTAGAAAGTTAATAAATGTTATAAAACATTTACAAATAAAACAGTATGCTGACAATAGTGTAATTTATAAACTTATTTATAACAATTTAGATCATTTGAAACAACAATCTGATTTAAATTCAATTTTTAAATGGAGTACAGAATATAAATTAAAAATTAATCCTTTGAAATCAAATCATTTAAATATTACATTAAAAACAAATGATATAAATGTCTATTACATTGATAACAGCATTATACAAACAGTAGAAAAACATAAACATTTAGGTATTATAATTGATAATAAATTCTCATTTAATGAACATACAGAATATGCATATAAAAATTGTGTCAAAAAATGGACCATAATTAAAAGATTATGTCCATTTGCCGATAAAGAAATTTTATTGAATTTGTATAAAAATTACATTTTACCTCTTATTGAATATTCATATTTTGCTTAAAATGCAAAAATATCTCAAACACTTAAAATTGAATCAATTCAAAAACACATAACTGATTATATTTGTAAAAAATCTAACTTGAAAAATTTTAATTATTTAAATAGAATAGAGTACCTAAAGCTAAAACCAATTACAGTAAGGAAAAATCTTAAAATTCTAACACTAGTGTTTAAATCAATTTACAATTTTTGTGATATACCCAACAGTTGGAAAAATTTAATTATTGTAAATAATTCACGCAATGGTATTATGTTAATCAAAATCTACACAAGAATTAATTTTTGTGACAAAAATTTCTTTATTTATGCTATAAATCTATTTAATTTACTTTCGATGGATACTAGAAATGAAACAGTTTTATCGACTTTTATAAATAATTGTAATTCCTTTTTAATGTTTACTTTTAAAAACTTATTTTAATGTATATTCTTATGTATCTAATCAACATTGTTATGATAAATAAACATTATTATTATATCAATTTACGGCTAAGTAAGTCCGCCATTAAAATTTAATTAACTAATATTTTGCAATTTAAAAAGTAAAATTACAGACGTATATTTAATAATAATTATGTAAAACATTTAAAATATGATTTTTACAAGTTAAATTAATAAAATATTAAAGTAATAATACGTTTAAACTATAACTATCTATGTTTATTATAACACAATAATTACAGTTAGCTTAATTTTAAAAGTAAGAAATTATAATTAATTTAGTTTAATATTAATTTAACATTTGAAAAGCATACCTTTATTGTTTTACTTAATTATCATTAAATAAAAATTATTAATTTTACGTTTTTAATTCCAAAAAATTAGCTAATTAAATTTTAATAACGGATTTATATTAAATTAATAATAAACTAAATTAAATCATAATTTTATACGTTCAAAATTTAACTGTACAAATTTAATACTATAATAATTTTAGATAAATAATTTTAATTTAGTAAAGTTTAAAAAATAACAAGTAATTATATAAATTAAATAAATAAGCTTGAAAATCTTTAACGCATAAATAAATAAAATTAATATATTTTAAAAAATTAATATAAATTTTTAAACGAAAATAAACTAAAAACTCAAATAAAAACAAAATAACTGAAAGAAGTAAACAAAGCATTAATAAATAAAATAAATCAAATAGATATTCATGTGATAGTTTGTTATAATTATATATTTTATGATAATCTTCTTTAATACAGAATCATTGAAAATAAGTGAGATCGTTTTCAAATTATTATACAAATTTTATTTTAATTAAAAACAAATTATTT
>JAQFXP010000547.1:0-28012 GCA_034693685.1 Belba bartosi
TGATTTATTTGTATTTTAGATATTTGTTCCCATTATCTCACTTTTCCTTTTTGCTACAGCTTCTATCATAAAATTTAAAGGCAATGCTCCGCCCTTTCTAGTTAATATGAAAGGAAGCTATTTATATGACATTATTTATAAATGTTATTGTTTTTATGTTCTTATATTTACTGTCCTTATACTTATTGATGAGTTAAAATAAGCTATGAGTCGAAAATAACTGACGCGTTGTTAAACAATCACTGATTGTGTTTAAATGCCAATTGATTTAATTAATTATTTTAGTGCATTTGAAATACCAATAGTTGTGTTATAATTTGTGAATGAATTTACTAATTTTAAATTGTTATTTTTTTCGTATTTTGTGTTTAAAATTGTTTTATCTGTAAATAGGATATCTATTAAAAAGAATTCTTCCCATAAATCCAGAATTGATTTTTTGCAATTTCTTTCACCGAAATAGTTTTAAAATTATTCAAGTTAAAAAAATTTAAGTCAAAAGACCTTGGCCACCAAAATTATTTTTTAATATTTATTAGATTTTGAATCTTTAACAAATACTAAATTCAGTAAAACAATTAAAGATTTTTGCAAAATTAGAAAGGTGCATTTTTTTAAAAATTTTAATTTTTAGTAGAAAAGAATTTTATTAGAATAATATAACCTGTATTTGAATTCTACACAATTATCTATCAATCAAAGTACATTATGTTGTTTTAAATAGCAACAAACAGATCAATAAATTATTTAACATTTTTAGGTTTGTAGTACAGTCGATCCCACTTACAACGAACGGCTCGGTTCCACCAAATTTGTTTGTTATAACCGGGATTCGTTATATACGATTATAACTTAATGTATAACTGCTATTCCGTTCTTAATTTCTGTTCGTTATAAGCGGGTATTCGTTATAAGTGGGTTCGTTATAAACGGGTTGAAGTGCACTGATTAAAGTTGATTCAGGTCATAATTTTCAAAAACAAAAATGCAAATCTAATAATATTTTAATGTTTACAAAATATAATTTTGGAATTTGTTATAACCTAGCTAGTTTTTACTGAGAAGATTTTATCGTATCACAAAATAATCAGATAAAATTTTATAAAACTGTCAATGTGGTATATTCTTCGTAAAATTTCATTATTGCACAAAAAAAATTTAGGTTAATATAACATCATTTTTACATTAATTATTAATCAAGAATATGTGAAGAAGTTAGTTTTTATAATTTCTTTATAAGTATTTTAAAATGCAAATCAAGCAAAAATATTGATATTTAAAACTTACTATTTATCTTTGTGATATTTGATAAGATCAAATCAAGCAAAAAATACCCCTTTCCTATAAACCCCGTTTTTATATTCTCCCATAATTGTCGGACACAAATTTGCTGTCAGTCATTTAATATATGCTGTCGTTTAACTTTAACCTTGTTTAAAAAAAATATTATGTTTTTATAAATCTTAGCAAAAATTACTTAAATTTACTTTAGAAATTACTTTTTCCATATATGATGTACTTTTGTTTAAAAACAATTTTAAGAATATTCTGGTGTCACAAACATTATTTGTTAGACACATAAGGTATGGATCGAAAGTAATTTCACAAAAATAAAACTCTTACTACAAAAAACTACCAATAAATATTGAATATTCAAACTAAATAAAATTTTTAGACAATAAAGTATAATATTGCCAGAAAAACGTAAATTATTTTTTAGTATTTAATTGGCGCCAAAAACCATTATTATTACCGATTTGTTTGAATGTTTTGCAGATATTTGTCCTCAGAGCGATTGCACGCTTTTTGGTTGTAATTTAACTGATGTTTTTCCACAATATTTTCAAATTATTCTATTTTTATCCTTTTTCCAGTTTTATGCCTCATTTTTTCTGCCCGGACCAGGTTGATAGAACTGGACCTGAACTGTATCTCAAAACTATTAGTCTTGAAATTAATGCTTTTTACTATTATTTTTAATTTTATAAGATTAAAACAATTTTATTTAAATAAAATTTTTATTTCTTAAAAATATTAATTAAATTCCGTTTTGATTACAATATCTGTAATAATCCTAAATATTATTTCGAATTATAGCTCAATTCTTGAATTACGTGATTCTAATTGGGTTTCATTAAAGTACTGCCGCATTCGTAAGGACTAATTGATTACTGGTTTGAGATTCAGTCAAAACATTGTAAATCGTATTAAATGCCATTTAATAGAAATGTTCGGCTCTTTGAACCCAAATAAACAAAATAAATGTTAAGTGAATTAAATTGCTTTAATGTTGACTAAAATATTTGAACTAAATTTTATTCCTCTTTAGCTCTTCTGGTTTTCGAACTCTTGAGTGGATTTGCTTTACATTCTTGATATACATTATTTAAATCAAACTCTGAGACAACGGTTTCCTATAAATCATTTAAATTATTATAAATTAAATCAAAATAATTAATTCAATTCATACGTAATTGAGAGTAAATTTGACTAATTTTGAGTTATTGTTAACAATAGGTCTGCGCATCGACTCCTTTCCGTTGCGGAAGAGCACAAGTGTTGGCAATTGTTTACTTAGCGCCGAAGTATTGATTTTGAACTGTTTGGCCGTCTCCTCATTCCGGGCCAAATCGACTTTCCCGAACCGCAAGTTCTGAAGACTATATTTGGCGGAGAGTTGTGCGAAAACGGAAGAGAACTCAATACAGGGCGGACTCCAAGCCGTGTACAGTTCAATGAGCCAAACGACCCGTTTGTCGCGCTCTAACTCTTCGTTCAAATCCATTCCTCTGAAGTACGATATGTTTTCCGGGCCTTCATATGTGGGTTCGGGCAATAGAAGCAAATGCACTGAAAGTATTGAAATTTAATTCAATTAACAATCGATTCAATCAATTAATAGCGAAATGACTAACGAATACAACAACTGATATATAGGACTCCATAGACGGGATCCGAATAGAAGTAAAGCAAAACGTTTCCCATCTTTGCTAACATACAGGAAGTGCTTACGTATGGCAACAAATGCACCGCTCCTTAACTCATCAATAAATCAGAACAAATCATCGATTAAACCAATTAAGTGTTAAGTCTTAAGCATATGTACTGTATGTCGACGTCGACTCATACCTTGTTTTCGGGTTCGGAACACAATTATAACGGCTGTGAAGAACATGATCTCTGTTTCACGCTATCAGTCCAAAAGAGTCAAGAGTTAAGTGAAATTAATTCAAATTAATCAATAAATGAATGAATGAATGAATGAATGAATGAATGAATGAATGAATGAATGAATGAATGAATGAATGAATACATAATCCAATTGACAGGAACTGAAGACAAGTCCACAAAACGGTTCAACGTTTTTGAGTACAACGAAAGAAAGCGCTAATAATATATTCGTTATGTAATGCAATCGCAATATACTCTTCAGTTCATTCACTGATATCAATGCCATTTTGCGCTCAATTTATTTGCTTTTATTGTTTTGCAATTAATTAAATTAAAAATAATTGACTGAATGTAAACACTGTTAGACTTAAAGTTGATATAAATTAAGAGTCAATAGAATTTGTATTACTTTAGGTCTTAACTATATGCCTTACGATCGAGCCTCACTTACATTAGCTTATGGGCGGGCCATCATTTACAGTACATAAATACCGTTCAAATCTTTAAGCGTAAAGAGTTGAAGCGATAACCAAACTATTAATTCTGTAATACTACAGTTTCCGATCAATGATATCAACCAATTGCTAAAACCAAAAAACATTTTTATAAACTATAATCTTAAAAATGATTGATATCCAGTCTATTGTTGTTTATTAATGCATTAAATCAACTAATATGTAAAATTATAACCAACTCATATATAAATTAATTTTTTTAATTTGTAAATTACATAAAGTAATAATAATTATTCAAACTTTTATATAGTAAATTTATTTTCGAAATATTTTCACATGCAAAATTTTCAATAAATATTAAATAATATCACAAATTAAATAATTTTTAAATTATAAATATTAATAAATTAAAATTTTTAACTATTTTATCATTTTAAAAATGTAAATTTTATTATTAATAAATTTTTATAATTTATCTTGATTTTTACTTTTACTCTAATATTATAAAATACAAAAAATTTTAATATTATATTTTAACTAATTTATTTTAATTTTTGATATAAATTTTTATGTTTATTATTAACTAATGTTATTGTTACATATATTTTAATATTTTTATATTTTTAAGTGCATGTAATAATATTAAGGAATATACGGTATTTTTGTTAATAAATGATTGATATTAATTAATAATTCTTAAAAACCAAATTAGTTGACACAACAGGTCGTTAACTGTAATAATTAACTTTTTTTGACTTTGTTTACTTACAATTTGAAATTAATACATTGTTTATGTTAAGTGATTGTTAGTCAGTTTATTCTCAATAATAAAACTTTAAACTTTTAATTAATTATAACAAATATTTTTACTAAAATTTTATTTATAAAATACTTATTTTGATTTATTAATATTTTTAAAACCTTATTTAATTGAAATATTTGTTTATATTTATTTAAAATTAACTAAATATATGTATATTATAAGTATGTTTAGTGGATGGCCCGACCATAAGGCAATATGAGTAAGGCTCGATCATAAGGCATATAGTAATATTCCTTTCATTGAAATAATGAGCTAATATTCGTAGGGATTGTTTGTAAATTACATACAAACAGAGATTTGTAAAGTTTTGATAACTTATTGGCAATATTATGCAAACAAAAAAAATGTAACTAGAACATTTTAAGTCAAATTACAAATATTTTACCGCTAAAACATATCACAATTTTATTAATAAAATTGTGGTATTATAATTTTTTGTAAATTAACAGTAAAATACTTGTAATTTGATATAAAATATCAAAGTTACATCTTTTTTGATTGCAAAGTATGTTTTCAGTTAATTTTATTTATTTTTATTATGTCAATTAACCCATTAAGTATAATCATTTTACAGTTTATATTAGCATTTTAGCCAGGAAACCCTCTTAACACCCCATTGGCGGCTAAAACTTTTATAAATAGTTTTTAGTGTTTCAATTGATTTAACAATAGTAATAATTTTTCTTAACTCCGTGAGCAAGATAAATATCTTAATTGTTAGATACGTGTATTTTTGTTTTTGAAAATTATGATCTGGAACTATTTTAATCAGTAAAAAACCTAAAAAATATAATGTTTGTTACGCTTACAAGTTGAACATTCTTGGCTATTTTTAAACAAATAAAAGATCTTGGCAACCAAAATTTTTTTCTAAGATTTATTATATTTTAAATCTTTAAAAAATACTAAATTCAGTAAAACAAGAATTAAAATTTTTGCAAAATTAGAAAGGTGAAAAAAGAATTTTTGAAACTTTTAATTTTCAATAGAAAAAATAGGAAATTTACAAAATGTTAAATAATTTATGGAATTATATAACACTATTTAAAATAACATAAGTTTTTTTGGTAGATAATTATTAATTATGTATAGAATCCAAAAATTTAGGTTAAAAGTTGGGAAAATGAAAGGAAAATGCAGGAGAAATTATTTTGTAAAAACTGTAGAAGTGCAACAAAAATTGGTCGTGGCAATAACCTAACAGAATTTATTTTAAAACGTTAAAATTTTTTATCCTTGCACAAATTGACAGTGCAATGTACTATTTATAATAATTTAAGCAAATTAAGCTAAAAATATTTTATACTTGAATTTAAATATTAATAAAATTTAATGAATCTTCTACATTAAAAGTTTAATATTATTACTTAGATTTTAATTTATTTTAAACATAAAAAACAACATAATAAAATAACTTTTAACACAATTATAAATAAAAATGTTTTATTTTGTTCTTTTAACTTAAAGTGCTATTACTAATAGCACTTTGAGTTAAAAGAACAAAATAAAACATTTACTATATTCGACTTTACAATATTCGACATTAATATATTCGACATTAATATATTCGACTTTACTATATTCGACATTAATATATTCGACTTTACTATATTTGACTTTACTATATTCGACTTTACTATATTCGACTTTACTATATTCGACATTAATATATTCGACATTAATATATTCGACTTTACTATATTCGACTTTACTATATTCGACTTTACTATATTCGACTTTACTATATTCGACTTTACTATATTCGACTTCACTATATTCGACATTAATATATTCGACATTAATTTATATAATATTTCTATATTCGACATTAATATATTCGACATTAATTTATATAATATTTCTATATTCTTCATTGAATTATCTTCAAAATTTTAGGGTTTAGCTTCTAGGAGATACTATGACTACAAAAATAATACTTTTTTACATCCTTAGCTATTAGTAAATTTTATTAATCAATTTTACCAATTTTATTAATCATAGTTAAAATATTAATTAATTTGAATAAAATAAAAATTTTCATGATTAAAATAAAATCTGATTGGTTATTGCCACGACCAATTATTGTTGCACTTCTACAATTTTTACAAAATAAATTTTCCTGAATTTTCCTTTCATTTCTCCAACTTTTAATTAAGATTTTTGAATTCTATACACAATTATCTATCAAAAAATTATGTTATTTTAAATAGCGTTATATAAATCAGTAAATTATTTAACATTTTGTAAATTTCCTATTCTTTTCTATTGAAAATTAAAAATTTTAAAATTTATTTTTTCATCTTTTTGATTTAGCAAAAAATTTAATTCTTGTTTTATTGAATTTAGTCTTTGTTAAAAATTTAAAATACAATAAATGTTAGAAAAAAAAATTTGGTTTCTACTTTTTTTATAATTATAATTTTAAAAAATTAATGTTAGTTATAATTTTAAAAATTTAAATATTTATTACAAAGGACATATTAAAAATTAAAATAATATTTTGTATGACAGATTGTATTAGTCACAAATAAAATGGAAAATATTATTTTTATTTTTAATATTGTAATATTAACAAAGTATATTGTTTAAATTTTTTTTATAACCATGCTGGTTTTTACTGAGAATATTTTATTATGCCACAAAATAACCAAATCAAATTTTCCAAAAAAATTCTTTATAAAATTCCATAATTGCATAAAAAAAATTTAGATCAAAATAATTTATTATTTTTAATTTAATTAAGAATATGTAAAGAAATTAGTTCTAAAATCGGCTATAAAGTGGTGAATCAAGTTAAGAGCTGACGCGTCAATCGAATCATAATTATTTTCTATAAAGTTCATTATTTTGTTCGCGACTATTAATGATATTGTTGAACAGATTACTGAATAATTTTTAAACATTTCGTAGTATTTTTACTTATATTTTCCATTAAATTAAATTAATTAAATGTATAAAATTCTCGAAAAATAATCTTGGCTTTAATGTATAATAACGTTCATACACTAAAATACAATAAAATATTATTTTTAATGCAAATACAACAAAAATGCTACTTGCTAATGAAATTAAACAAACTATTCACTCCAATTCTCAATATCTAATCCCAATTTTCTATACGGATTTACAATTACATTTTATATCCGAATATAGTCCTTATTTACTAAAACTTAAAACAAAAGCTATATATCTTTAATCTTATTACAAATAGTTAAAACCAATTTGCTGGTCACTCAAACTATATATAGAGTGTCAAATTGAAATAGCCAGAAAGTAACACAGTGCTAACTTTTTTATTTATTTAAATATTTTCAAAAGTTTTACATTATTTTAAAGCCAAAGAATAAAATTTTATTAAAATACAAAATAATCCTACTTTGGTTTAATACAATTGTCAATTTTTAACTTGAAAGATCTAAATACTTAATTTAGTAAACTTTTATTTTGAGCTATTTTATTAACTTCTATACGAATGCATTGTTTGAGTTGTTCGATGTATGAGATGTTATACGAGTAGACCTTATCTTTAAGATATCCATAAAGAAATAGATCAGCTGCTGTAAACTCTGAAGAGCAACCTGGCCAGCTAATTCCATCTCCAACACCAATGAGTAATTAGTGCATTACTTGGTTAACAAGTTTATTAATGCATATCTCGTGCGTTAAAAACATAATAAATATTTTTATAAATTATTTTTTTTAATGTTGTTATAACTTTTAATTTAGAAAGTAGAGAATGCTTAAAGAAAAATAAAATAATTAAACTATGTATCTCAATTTGTATATCTAATTTCCAATTTTTAAACAAACAAAAATTTTGATAAAAAATTACCAAGAAAGCAGTACAATTTCCAGCCTCCTTTAGCAATTTACAAACTGTAAAGAAACTCCGTACAAATTCTAGCCACCTTCGTCTGCTGGCAAACTATAGAGAGGATCCTTACAATTGTCAGACGTCGATTATAAACCATTGCACTATTTTTTATTATTAACATCCTTATATTTAAAACTTTATCGATTTTTGTTCAGTATACTTATAATTACGATTATATTTAAATTTTCAGCCGACATAGCAGTTCTACATTCTGATTTAAAATTTAGTTAAAATTGAGTTTAATATTTAGTTAAAAATCTTTAAAAAACTTTTTATGTATATATTTGTATCGCAAACTCCAAACTTACAGTGATCAACATAATTGCCAATATATCCGATTAGTAATTTCGGTTATCTTTAGCGGACAAAGCTGTTTCAGTACTTGTATAAGCTAGTGAATTTATAATTTTCATAAATGTGGTGACGTGTAAATTTTTGTACATAATCTATTTAAGATGCTTTCATTTGTTTTTAATAAATCAATCTTTACTAGCAATCTGTATTTCATATTAATTATTCAATTTTACTTTATTATTAGCTTCCTTTCAAGCTTTTTCTCTATTCTCTTTACTAGGAACCTAACTTATTGCAATATTTTTTTTGGCCTTTAGTTAATAAAAAACTTAATTTTTTCCGCTATAAGAAAAGTTTTAAATTGTTCTTTTGCTGTAAATAAAAAAATCTAAAAATTTGACTCCGCTCTTAGTAAGCGGATCACAGGGGGGTGGGGGTGGTGGAGGAGGAGTCTCCCGAACAAAACTATAAATACATTTATTCGAAAATGTATTAAAAACAATCAATTCATTTAATTTCTTTTAGTTTAAGATATTTTTGAACAAAAATGTTACCATCCAGTTTTAATCTATAAATATCTTCAATTAAAATTTTAATATAAGTCGACTTTCCAGTGCTTTACAATTAATTAATTAATTTTTATTAATAAACTTTTGATAAAATAATATTTTAATTACTGTGAGTTAAGAATGATTTCAATGAAAATGAATAATTAATTAAAATAGTAATGAATTTAAGTTAAAAAAAAATACAAAAAATTTTAAGTTTTATAACTAAACTAATATACAGTACAAATAACTAAAGAGCTCTCAAAGGCTCAAATCTATATTTCTGGGAACAGCGCAGACATGAAAGGGTTTGGGAGCCATAGAGGCCGCGACAATTCCTAAGGCTTTCGGCGGGTCTTCGTTATCGGGAACGCAGAGATCGAATCGCTGTAATAAACTCGAGAGGAAGAGAAAGACTTCCATTTTAGTCAACACATCTCCCAAACACATTCTTCGGCCTATTTTTGATTTGGTTTTCAATTAGATTTGATTTAATTGCATTGAATCTAAGACTTACCGACAGAGAAGGGTATGAAATGGTCGGGTTTGAAGACCTTTCCGTTCCTCAGGAACCTCTGAGGTTCGAATTTTTCGGGTTCGACCCACAGCTTGGGGTTCATATTGATTGCGCATAGATTGGGTAAAATGTTGGTTCCGGCGGGGATTCGGTACCCGAACAAATTTGAGTCCCTATTCAGTCGATTAGGATTTTGATTAAGTGTTGATTAGGGACAGAGCGCTTAGGCTCTTAAGTACTTAGGCATAAGCTTATGGCTTATGGCTTAGGACTTACTCGAGAGTGGAATGCGCATTGCCCAGTGCGATCACATTGCTCCGTCGCAGCACTTCCCAGAACGTGGCCTCAGTGTAAGGCATTGAACTCAAGTCATCCAATTCCGGCATTCGTTTAGTTCCGACCACTTCGTCGATCTCCGACTGAATCCGCTTCTGAGCCCTGGGGTTCAGCATAAGAAACAGAACGGCCCACTCGATGGTAGACGTCACGTTCTCCATACCTGCGCTAAATATGTCGTTCATTACTTGAATCAGTTGTTCCTCAGAGAAGTACGAGTGCTGCCCAGCCTTCTTGATCTTGTCTTGTTGTACCAGATATGCGTCGACGAAATCCCGGACTTGGTTTGGGTCCAAAGTGTTCCGGTGCTCGTCTACTATCTGCTTGAAGTAACTGCTCGTCTCAGTCCTGTTTTGGATAATCTTCTGATAAGCGTAGTTGACTCCGGGCACAAACCGCAGGAACGGGAAGAAGTTGACGGGCATTGCAAGAGTGAACAGTTTGAAGCCCTCCTCCATTAGACCCAGTAAGCGAAGGAATGTCTTGTCTTCTGAACTCTTGAATGTCATACTCATCAGAAGAGACCCGACGACATTACTGACCGCACAGGCCAGCAATGGACGGATACGGCAGGGCCGCGATTCACTACACTTCAGGTCAAAGAGGAAGTCCTGTACCTGAGGCTGGTTTGGGATTTTTACAATTTTACACTTGCTTTCATTGGTTAATAATTAATAAATAATTTTTAAATATATATATTTACCCGAATCTTGTGCTCAAGACAATTGCGCCCTTGCAGAAAGCTTTTTGCACCTAGCTTACGCAGTACAGTGTGGAGAAATGCTCTTTGCTCTTTCCAAAGCGCACCGTCAGAATTAACTATTCCTATAGTATAGCAAAGAAGTTTGGCTGAATTTCGCTTTTTTGAATTTAATATTTTAGATAATTTTTAAAAATATTATTTTAAGTATTAATTACGTAAAATCTTAAAAGAGTTTATATATGTAAAAACACTCTTGCGAATTTAAACTACATTTAATTGTCAAATATAGGATATATAGTACATTGCAAACTTGATTGCAACTTATATATTAAAAATGATGTATAATAGTTGCAATAAACAAATTAAGTTGATAATTTATCAAGACATACATACCATAACCCTGGAGAATTTTGGTTAACTCAGTGTCGGGTCGACCAGAGAAGACCTGCAGTCGAAAAGCTTCGCGAATAATATGCGAATCATTGATGACGACAATGCGTTTGCTTCCGAGGAATATCTGATAGATTGGCCCGAATTGATTGGATAGGTTTGTGAGTGTGAAGTGAAAATCTTGGCCCAGAAATGGCAGGAATCCGAGGAACGGAATACCAATGGGACCGGGAGGTAGTGGTAGGAGAGATGAGCGAGTAATACACAAACGAACAATTAGAAAAACTATAATAAATATGAGGCACAACCGAACGGTGGGCAGAGTTGAGACCAGAGTTGGGACCAGATTATGCATTTCAATAATACTAATTAAAGTTGAAAACAAAGAAATTTTGAAGACTTTCGGAGAAAAGCCTTGAATTTGGTCGAAGTTGTGAACTGAGTTGGAGTTGAAGTAAAGTTTGAGTAGAGTTGTGCACCAATTAGGCCCAAATCGGACAATAGTAACGGATAGTTTGCGTCGGCTTTTATATGAGTCCTGGAGTAGACTCTAAGCCTTTGACAAAAATATTGATTATTGCACAGAACTGCGAGAACTACGAGCACTGGCAGCACTGCCCCCTCATACCATTCATGCCAGTGGTGGCCCGCGCTATTCACCTGGTGTGGCTTCAGCTGTACCTCGAGTAAGCACAGTTAGCTGATAGCTTAGAGTAACAGTAGGTCTGAGAGTGGATGGCCTAGAATTACCTGTCAGTGATTCAGTGATAATATGCTCTTATAGTATATCACATTTGTGTGATTCGTGTCGACAATTAGGGATGACTTCGAACATTCGACTCATCCAACCGACTACTCCTCATCAATACGACCGCTACTATTGCACAGTTATACGACACACAACTTAGTCGTAAACTTTAATGCAGCTCTAATTTATAAATTTGAATCTAATTCTGTCGATATATTTATATATATATAGTTTTCACTCTTATTTCAATTTTCTAATTATAATACCTTTAGATCGCATGAGAATAGCGGTTCACAAATCGCTTTGAATTAATCAATATTTTAATTAGAATTTATTTATTTGGAAACAAATTTTAATTAAAAACATATAAATTAAAAAATCAATAAATTTCGAAAGATGGTCTCTCAGAGTATTTCCTAGTTGTTAGTAAGTCTTAGTCTTCCGGCCGGCCCTAATCGCACATATAGTGGACCAGTCATAGGTCGTTGAACTTTCTATCATTTTAACCGCTATTCGTATGCAGTCTTGAGTTGAGTCTTGAGTCTTGACTCCAGTCTTTGTGAACATATTATTCGTTTATGTTTACGAACGATGTTTTGACTGAGAGATCCAAATCCAAAACGCATTTCCGTAACTCCTTTAGTTGACCCAAACATTAATTGTTTGCTACAAATGCCCACTTCTCTGCTCCTGCACCCCAACACCTGAACTCAGGCCAACTCAGGCCAGCAGAGCACAGGACAGCTCAGCTCAGATCAGGCCTCAACGCAGACCAAGTCCGGGCTGGAAGTGCAGTCACTCTACTCTACTCTACTCTAGACTTCAATCTACTATTAATAATAGTAGCGCTCTATTGAAGTCAACATAAAGGGTGAACGGATTCAAAATTTATTGAAACAAAAGTATTAAAAACAGTTTGATTTGAACTCATAATATGTTTGTAAGACTTTAAATCAAACCGAATGATGCTTTTAATTCATAATTTTATAAATCTTTTGATTAGCAATAATTACATTCAAACAAATCAATTAATTTTCAAATAATTTGTTTCTTTTTCTCAATAAATATTAAAAACGGGATTGCTAATTTTATTTGTCAAATATTTTGAAAATTTAGTTAAATATAAATTTAATTTTGCTTTAAATACAACTATTTCTTTCTTAAAATAATTGAAAATATCAATAATAATAATAATAATAATAAACAGAAGTTATTCGGAAAAAAGCAGAATTTGTTGGTTTTGATGGCTTTTATGGGTCGTATTATAGAAAAGTTTTGCGAAATTACAGTATTTTGGGGTCGTTTGGCAAAAAGTGTGGGAACAGTAGTGCTGAGGTAGTGATAGTAGTACTGTGCTGTAGACTCGGGGAGACCCACAACACGACAACATCTGACAAGTAGGTGAAGAAAAGATATCAGATATAGGATCGCATATAATGTAAAAAATAGAGTGAGAATTGAGAATTGTTTGGCTTTTGGCTCAGTTATGGGTCAATGAACTCAAATCTCGTGTCTCTTTCATCTCAGGTTTTACTGTTTTAATGGGAAAAACGAAAGTCTTTTAACAAATCGAAACGATTTTTATTATTAATTAAATTCTAAATTCATTAATAATTTATACGTCAAATGAGTAATTAATTTACATTTTTTAGATCGCATTAGATTTGAATTACAATAATTGCAATAAAGTATTTGAGAGAAATATTTACAAAAAATAAAACCAAAAGAAAAGCAAAGAATTTGCGAATTTGTGTTGAATCTGATATAAGTCGATAGAATGATTGATAGTGTTTGATGAGGTTGTGGAGGTACAGGAGGAGGTACAGGAGGAGGTAGAGTACCTTGAAGTTAGAGATGAGATAAATGGGTCATTCATTTGCACTGCACTTGCAATTAAGCGGTCATTGACACCAATTGGACTAAACTTTCCCTTTTATTTCAGGTGAGAGCTCTCGATCGCTAAGTCATAAGATTTTAAGACTTGTCGTACACTCATATCGTCTTTAATTACAGTATTTTTTAACAGTATTTAATGGCCAACAGTTGACTCGCGTAACACAAACCCAATTGTCGCTCAGTCTTAGAGATGAGGCCGAGAGAGCGGTGTTGGTTCTGGCCATCAATCAGTCAATCACTTAGTTTTGAGAACTGCCGAACCCGAGACCGACTCCGCGTTGAGTGTGGGTCGAGATCCGGGCGATCGCGTACTGCATATCCAGGTTTCGGAACAGAGTTTCTTGACTTTCAATCACACTTTCGCTCCTTTTTTCCGTTTCATTATCACAATTATTGAGAACTGCTTCAGAAGAACTCGAATTCTTATCTTTAATTCCCATTAATTTTCTAAACTTTTCCGTCATTTGGTTTCCTTTTTCGCCACAAAATTTCAAATTATTCCACGGATTCGACGTCGAAGTCGTCGAAACAGACTTTTTCTCCTATTTTCATAATTAAATTAACAGTTCATTAATCTTAAGTCACTCAACAGTTATTCAATTTACTCTTTTACAGTAAACTTGTAAATAATTTTGGAAAAGTTATAAACTTATGGTTCAAATATTCAAATCTCTTTCTATTCTATTTGTTTCTATAGTAATATGAAAATTAAAATTTAACTTTTCTTGTATATTAAAAAACTTATTTTAAACTAAAGTATAAGTATCCAAAATAGTATTTAAAAAGTTTTTGAAGTTTACTCATTGAGACTAAATCCAAAAAAAAAGTTGAAACTAAGTTATAATTAGAAAATTCATTTATATCTCACATTAATGAACTAATCGCATAATTTGTTAACATATTTAGCGCCAATAATAGCAAAAGACATTTACTAATAAAAGAATTTTGTTTTTAAAATACTCTAAATATTATCAGTCATTATCTGAATTAAAAGAACTCAAAAACCAAATGAATTTTCGCCAAATTTCGTTTTTAAATCATATAATCGTTATCTGATTTTAAGCATTTTGAGGAAATTTTTACGATTTATGGATTCACTAAAATTGTCTCAACATTTCAAGGAAATAAAAATTTGAATTTTCAATAAAGTCTTTACTATTATTATAACTTGATTAAATATAATATTATTTATTGTTAATTTTGAAAACTTAAATATATTTTCAATAAATAAATTATTAATTATTTAATTAAACCGAAAAAATTTACGTTAAAATTAAGTAGATTTCTAACTAAACAAAAATAAAGGCAAATATTAATTACTTATTTCGCAGTAAAATTCGGTAAACTATTTAAAATCTTGAGGCAGTTCTTTGACACAAGGATTAAATAAAAAAAAGTTCTGATTATATAAACATAATTCAAACAAAATATTAAATTAAATCTAAACTAAATTTTTGTTGTATTATAAACTCAAATATCAAAAAATTAATTCAATTAATTCATGAAATTAATGTTGAAAATGAGTCACTCTTATCGCTTAAGGAATCGGAGAAAGTTTTGAATTTTGATCGATATTTCCTTTTGGTTATACTTTTAATTAAAAAAATAATTTTAGTAAAATTCAAATGAATATCATTTCTAACATTCAAATACATGCATTGGATTACATTAGCCTTGAATTAAATTAAATTCGATTTATTCGACTATAAACTCAGTTTATTATAAAACAAATGTAAATAAATTTTAAAAATCTAAAATCAAATTAAGAATAAGTTTAATCAAAAATATTAATCGTGTGATTTGTATTGGTTTTAGAAACGGCCCGAACGAGGCTTTAGAGGAAAATCAGTTTAATTCAAATAAATTACAAAAAGCGCTAATTATTTGTTTGTTATCCCATTAATCAGATCCAGAAAAATACGATATAATAGTTAAGCAATTCCTTATGTCATTAAAACTAATCAGTCAAACAAAGAGTCAACTCTGAAAAGTTCAACAAATTTTAGAAAATTATTCTAATTTATTGTTTTTTTCATTGATTTTCGTAAATACTTTATTAAATTTTAGTAATTAAAACAAATTTAATTTAAATTTAAACCTCATCTCAAACCCAATCTTAAACTCAAATCAGTTGATATAATCCATGCACTCAAACTGGCCAACCCATTCATACAGTACTTTCGGCAATTTTGTATATTTTTTGGCCAAAACAAATTTGACAAGTTTGAGTCTGTTCTAGAGTTGATTACTTCATTGGTAATCCAAATCCAAGTAATTATAAATTGCAGCTAAAATACAATTATTCTACTTTTGTCCGTTTTTGTTCAATTTATTTCAAAAATTTATTCAATTTAATTATATTAACATAATCTTGCTGTTTTAAAATAAATATGTTTTATACTAATTATTCGATATATTTTCAAATCTAATTTGTAAAGAACCTAGCACATTAAAACAGAATTAATAATTGGATAAATCATTAAAAAGGTATTCTACAACAAGCACAATTATTTTAAAGATTGATGGCAAATTTTAGCAAAGAGTACTCAACAATTTCTTTTAAATAAATTGTACTAAATTAAAACAGTTTGTAAATAGTTGTAAAATATAATTGTTTTTATAAATATTTCATATAATTATTAATTCTGTTTTAATATATTTATGTGATAGTGAAAAAATAATTAAAATATCGCATTTAGTTTGTCTGTAAATTAAGTTTGAAATTTGAGAATAAAATGTAGCCTAGTGTGAATTTGTTTATTTATATATGAATATTTTTTTATGTAAATTGTTATTGATTAGATCACATATCATTGTGAGAATATAATTATTTAATTTTGTAATTACAAATATTAAGTTCCAACATATATCCTTTGTTAGCAAAATTTGTACAAGTACAGTATAACTAAATATAATATTATAAATTTAAAATGATTTTTACTCGACTTATTGACTGAAACAAACAGCAATTCATTTTACTATGCGATCAATAATTGTCCAAGCTTTGATAAGAAATAATAGCAAAAATATAAATTTTTAAATACTCTTCAAAAAAAACTGTAAGATATCTTACTTTTTTCGCAACTTTGTTAATCACAAAACTTGTGATATATAACAAAGTTACGAAAAAAATAAGATATCTTACAGTTTATTAAAATCATGTGTTCTCGCGACAAAAAAGTTTAAATTCAACTCTTTAAATTTTTTTTACAAAACATAATATTACATATTGTATCCAAAATGATTGCCATTTTTTCTATGCATGTATCTTTAATATAGTTTTCTAAATACTATGTCTGTTTTTATGTCTTGACTCTTGTTTCATAGCTTTTTTGCAAATGAAAACAACAATCCTTAAAAAAATTAAATTTTAGTAAAAAAGATTAATGAGTTATCGAACTGTTTATAAATCATAAACCAATTATAATAGTAGATATGAGTTTTATGCATGTTTTAATATGTTAACCCATTACTCAATAATCTAAAAGGTTGTATCTAAAAATCTCAGTTAATAAATATGTCAACAAATTGTTGAAAATAAATTAAACAAAATATAAAATTGTAATAATGTTACTGGTGGTACATTGACGATTTGGTCATAATCTTAGATTTACATAATCTCATTTTTAAATGTATTCAATTGATTTGAGGAAAATTAATTCATAAGTATAATATACTGACGAACAAAGTCGATTTGAAGAATTTTGCAAAAATCTGGACACAAAGACAAAAATTAATTAAATAGTAAAATTTAAAAGACAATGTGCTAATGTCGAAATTGACAGTATCGAATATGACCATGTCAAAAATAACAATGTCGAATATCAATTGTCATTGTCGACATTAGCACATTGTCTTTTAAATTTTACTATTTAATTAATTTTTGTCTTTGTGCCCAGATTTTTGCAAAATTCTTCAAATCGACTATTTGTTCTCAGAATATTCATAAGTTGGACATAAGCCAAAAACCCCCTAATTATAAAAATTTGGTATTAATCCGACCCTAGCATTTGGTATGCGCAAAAATACCCCATTACGATTTGCCTGCCACCGAAAGCGGCCCGCATTTTTGGAGTTTTAATCTTTATCCAGTTAAATTAGGTAAAATTTTATCATAAATACCGTATTACCTCATATATTAGTACATGTACATATAAGGCGAGTTTGAGCTTCATGTACTTATACTCCCGGGGCATGTATACAGAAGTACATATGTACTTAAAAATAAAGAAAAATAAGTCGTTTTTGAAAATAAAATTTAATCAAATATTTTTGATAAGAAACGTTAGAAATTAAAGTTTGAAGATATCAAAAGTTTGAAAACTATTAAAAACTTAGTGATCGGCGAATTAATCGACACTTTATCTAAATTTAAACTGATGTCTATTTTTTTTTAACTTAATTTTTATTTCTAATCAATGATTTAATTACAAAACATTAAGAATATTAAAATTTAAACTATTTTCAACCAATATAAAAATAAATATGTAAATAATTATTTAATTCACATAATAATTTAGTTAAATTGGTGTTATTTTAAAAAATTCGGATAATTATGGAAATATATATATAACTAGTGCAAAAAACGCCCCCTCCCCCATCTTTCGACCCCTCTTTCAACTAATTTTAATAACTGTTTTAAAGTTGAAATCATTAGACGCTCTCATATCATAACCTATGACTCATATGACTTATATGATATGAGTCATAGGTTATGATATGAGAGCGTCTAATGATTTCAACTTTAAAACAGTTATTTCACAATCGGTTCGTTCACTACAAACAAACAAATAAATAAATAAATGACAACTCTCTCGATCTATTATTAGATTTGTTTGAAATTCAATGAATTTAATTGAATTTTTTTTATTAATCTATGATTAATTGCATTAATATTGTTAATATGAATCCGAAATTTTGAATAAAATATTAATGATATAAATATTATTCATTTTTTAGAACTTAAAGTAAATTTTTCTAAAAAATAATTAAAACTTATGACTATTTGCTTTATTTAATATTTTTGTCATTTGTGTGATTTACATAAAAACAAAATAAACTTTAATAAAAATAAAATTTGGGGAACTATTTAAAATTTAAAAAAAGATCAATCAATTCGCCTAAAATATAAATTGACTAACTTTGGTTATGCAAGGTACTTTTGTTAAATAGTGACTGTAACATATCTTTAAAGTAAAATTTTTCATTTCTATTAAAGTCGTTTAGAGTATTTGTGTATAAAATATATTTGAATTTATTATATTTAAAATGAGTTCTGAAAATATTTTAAATCAGAGATTAATAATTAATAATAATTCACTTAAATTGTTTAAAAAATCGTATTCATTAGAGCTTTAGAGTGCAACTGTGAATCTTCGATTCATTTATTACTTACGTTTTCTATACTAAGTTTGTAGTCACGAGTTAAACATTCAGAACATAAAATTTATAATAGAAAACAATCGCAAATAATGTTACAATTAATTGAGGTTAAGATTTGCTTATATAAACAAACGAACACACAATGTATGAGAATAAGTAACTGTTAATCAGATGATCAAGGCAAAAGCAACGTATTAATTTTTAAACTAAAACCTTTGATTATTAAGAAATAGAGTAAAATAAGAGTAACAATGTATTTGTTTTTTATTTTAAATTGATTAATTATCGTAATTTATTTATTTACAAGTCTCATTCAGAAAAGTTTTATAGTAAAAATTGTACACAAATTATAATAAGAATCATAGCATTTTTAATTTGAGTTGCACTCCAAAGCATTAGAGTATAAAATCAAAAAAAAAAAATTAGAAAATTATTTTAAAAATATTAAAAAAAACTATTTTTTAAAAATTAGAAGAATTTAATGAAAATGAAACTAAAACAATGAAGACATTGAATCAGAAGAAGTCAAAGACATTAATTTTAAATAATTTTATAACAATTATATATATAGCAATTTAAAACAATTTGAGATAATTATTAAAGTATGGGTTTACCTCGCCTTATAAGTACATGTACATAGAGGCTTTAGACCAAATTTAGAGAAATGGTATATTTCACCTTATATGTACATGTACTAATATGTGACGTAATACGGTATATGTGATTCTTGAGCTTTCCTTCCCTGATACCCCTAGGTTTTTGGTCAATTTTTTAAAATCCTTCCCTTGATCCCCATGGATCGGCTGACCTAATAAAACCCTCCTTTTGTATGCGTTAGAGATTTTGATTCAAACAAATAATTATTAAAATAACTAAAATATTTGAATAAAACCAATAAAATGTTAAAATAGGAATTTCAATGATGAAAACACACCAATACATGTAAATTATTATTATTTAATATCATTGTTATATATTTCAATTATACTATTATTTAATTTGGATTAGATTTCGGGTGGGATTAGAAATTGTTGTATTGGTTCGAACTGTCATCTTAAAAATGTAAGCTTGGTAAAGTATTCTTGGCTCTAACAAAAACCCAAATCAAATTTAAGAGTTTTGTCTTTCTATTCAAATTTGTTCGAAAATCTTTTTAAAGCTTTTTATTTCTAATATAAATTTAAAATTGTTTATAATTAGAAATTATTTACTTATTAAATAGATTAGAGTTTATAAGTTATTAGTATCTTATCTGTATTAACTGAACAAATAGCATATATTCTTATGTATACTGTACTGTACATACATACAAAAGGCATATAAAATATCTCAATTATTTTAAATTAACCAAGTAAAATTGGGCACAAACTAAATTAATTTTTTTATATCTTATAATGTATGATACTTTTGTTTAAAAATAATTTTAGAAATATTCTGAGAGCTTTCAAACACAATTCCTTGTATTAATAGTTATGATTACATCTTGATCAGAAACTTGAATATAAATGCAGCCAAATATTTATACCAGTTTATAACATTAAATACAAATTTCTTATAAAAGTAACATTTATTAGTTAATTATTAATTTTAAATTCTATTTTATTTATTAGAAACTGTTTTAGTTAATAATACAACTGTAAAAATGTATTAATTATGCTTTTATGAATTGTAATATTACCAAAAATATACAAGATTCCAACATGAATATATTAGAATCCAACATTTGAAGTTTAAAATAATCAATTCTATATTGAATTTAATCAGGGATCGTAAAGGGTAAATCCCCCTGATTTTAAAAATTTGGATTTACCCCTCCCCAGCATTTGGTCTGAGAAAAGATACCCCCTACACGTTTTGCCGGCCGCCGAAGGCAGACGGTAAATATTTTGGGTTTTTTGCCCAAAATTAGGAAATTTTCCCTAAATTGGTGCTAAATCCGGTTTAAATCCAGTTAAATTAAGCAAAATTTCATCATAAATATATAGGTTTTTTGAGCGTTTTTAGAAAAATCCCCTACCTGATCCCCCCCTAAATCGGCCGACCTTCTCAATCCCTGAATTTAATATTGTTTGAAAAATTATTAAATATAACTGGCAAAAATATATTTTGTAACTTTGAATAAAATAGAGTCAAAAATGTAGTGCAATTGTATCTACTGGCCAGGAGTGTACCTTGAATGGACCTTGATCAGATCAGAAACATGGATATAATTGCCGGCAATCATATACCAGAAGATAGAGTAAATAAAACTAAATATAGATTCAAATATAGAAATTGTTAAGAAATGGGTGCAAACCTCAGGTGCCTTGTCTTGGCGACTCCATAGGAGTTGTCTCTTCTGTTCCTGTTGTGCGAATTTGATTGGATTAACGACTCCGGGATTGTAATACTCGGGAACAGTGATCCCAGTCTTCACTTTAATCTGTTGTCTCATTATTTCTAAACTGTTTTTGTGTTGAAATCCTTTCTCGACTTTGCATTCATTCACCACTTTTTCAATAGTCGGTTCAGTTTTGGTTTTGGGAACCGTTTCTTCACGTCTTTGATTCAAATTATGTGAATGTCTTTCTTTGCTTCGACTTCTGCTTCGACTTCGACTTCGAGACTCGTGTCGTCTTCGGTTGCGATCATCTCTTTTGTGAGCACTGGAATGGTCTCGACGTCTGGACCTATCGATTGACTCTTTGTTTGATCGGTTATCATGTCTTCGATAATACTTATCGCTTCCACTTCCGCTTCGGCCATACCTTTCACTGCTATTCGAGCTATGATTGGAACCGCTCTTCAATTCCTGATTCGATTGTCTGTCTCTAGAGTCTCGATATCGATGACTCTTCGACTTTTGTCTCGGATTATCGTCTTTTTGTGCCAATCGTTTGGTAGAAGTCTATCAAAATAATTGTCTTTCATATAAAGAAAGTTTAATTTCATTCAATTTCTCAATACTTTTAACTAATTTATTGTTAATTTGTTTTCATTTTAATCTAATAAACAGTAAATTTAATTCTAATATATTTTCAACAATTAAGTCAACATTACTTTAGTTAAAACAATTAAAACATTTATAGTTAAGACTAAATTAAATCAATTTCTAATTAATCGTTTCATTACCTCTTGTTTGTCACACATTGTCTCTCAATCGTTAGTAAATGTTTTTCAATACAAATCAAATTACAATTCAGTCATTCGATTGCTGATAAACTCAAAAAAATCTATTGTTATTTAATTATTAATTAAATTATTTAAACAAAATTTAATTTAATTTAATTTAATTTAATCTAAAGATGAGGTGATTTCAAAAACGCTCAGACATTCAATGCAAACATTTTCTGATGTATTGCTACGACGGCTGAGCTTTCACTAAATTATTTGTTTTCACTTTGCTTTCAAATTGTCAGAGACTCACAAAGATTGAATGTAAACTCTGAACGTTTTACCTTGATATTTTTATACAATAATTATTGTGATATATTTTAAAATTAAAATGTTTTTCTGATCAAAATGTTTTTTATATTAATTTAATATGCATTTAATGAGTTAGTACTTAATTGTTTCAGCTAAAATTTAGGAAAAACAAATATGTGCCTGTACTGTACACATGTGTTAAACAATAATTTAGTTGATCAATTATTTTATAAGTGGGAAATTGTTTTAATTTTAAATTATATGCGCGGCAAAAATCGGGTATCAAAAATATATAACAAATCATAAAATAAACCAAAAATATGTACTTTTAAGAAAACTTTTTTAAATAAGCAAATATACAGTCGCCAGCAAAATCAAATTTCCAGCTTAGAAATAATTTGTTCATACTGTAGAATCTAAGTGTAGATCTATAATAGTGCTACCAATTGGTTTAACAGGCCAAAATATAGAGACTTTGCTTAGCATCTTACAAATAAGCTTCTATAGACTGTCAAATTGAAATAGCCAAAAAGTAACACCAGAGAGGGAGAGAGGGAGGGAGAGAGAGAACAACATTTTCTTTAAATTTTAATTAACAGAGATAATAATTAACAATCATGCAAAATGTTTATATATATATTTTTAATTTCTTGTTATTGACAGTTTGTCTAGGAGCAATTTCTGAAAATTTAAGCTTTGAAGGTTGGAGAAATGCCCATTAAGGGTTTATAAAAATTTTAAAATAACCAATTTAAACTATATTTTCAATTCTCTTTCGTTTTAAAATGATTGTCTTTTAATTTTAAAAATCTACTCAACCATATTATCCGGGTTTATCCTTTAGCCGGATATAAAATGAACAATTTGTGTAACTTGCTATTTTGAAGCAAAATATATTTCTTTTACAAAAAATTTATATTAAATTTTTTTTCAATTATATCTAAATTTCTGATCAGGATGCAATTATACCTAGGTACAATTACATAGATTCTAATTGAATTACCGACTTACGCCGCTTACAATTGCGCGCAATTGTAAGTGAGTTTCTGATCAGGGTGCAATTATATCTAGGTATCTAGGTACAATTGCACTACATTTTAAACTAAATTTTTATCAAAATTGTAATTTAGTTTAGGCATTTGTAATATTTTAAGAAATTTATCATTCATATTCATTGACAATATTAAAAGTTGAAAAGTTTTAGTTTTTTAAATTGTTAATTAACAATTACATTATTTGCAATAACCGGCTTTCCTGCTTGTAGAACAATGCTAATAACTTTTTTATACGTGTAATAAATGGTTCAACCCCATTTTTCCTAATTTCCAAAATTCCTAATCCAAAAGATCCTAAAATTTCTGTCCCAAAAAACCTAATCCCAAAATTCCTAATAATATATGAAAAAATCCCAAATTTCCTAAAAATAAAATATGTTATAAAATATTTACTATATGTTTGTAAATTTATTAGTTTTAATTCAGTTAAAATAGTAATTGTAATCAGTATGGAATGATTAAACTAAACGCCTTTCTGCAAACATATTTAGTTGCCATAATTAGTTTAATTGTTCTAGCATTCTGTTTCTATTTAACATTTTATACTATTAGATATACATTTATTGTTAATTATACTATTTTGATATAATATTTTAAACTTGTTAATCTAAAATTATTAATTTACAATTAGTTAATTATTAAATTATAAATAGAATAACACTTTTACAAACTAAATAATTGTCTCTCTATTGCATATCATTTTCTATTTAATATAATTAGGAATTTTGGGAATATAAAAAACTTTTTAGGATTTTTGGGAATTAGGACTCTTGGGATTAGGATCTTTGGGATTAGGGAAAATGGGGTGACAGCGTAATAAATAGGAAAAAACTAATCAATACTTTTAAGCTTTTAATATGTTTGAGTAGTTTTTCATATTTATTTTGTTAAACAACGATTATAAAATCAAAGATATTAAATTTATTATGTAAAATTTTAATTTTTAAAGAAATATTTTATGTTAATAATTAATTGTATATAATCTATATTTAAAATAATATTTTTTTAAAAACTAAATAAGCGAAAAATATTTATTTTCTATTTTATAAAACATGTCTAGTTTTAAAATTATTTCAAATATAAATTCTATAAAATTATTTATTAACATAATAAATTTACTTTAAATAGTAAAATATAAATTTTTAGTTATAAGTTTTAAGGGCTTGTCTACAAATGATTTAATTGAATCGTTTTATCAATTATATATTATTTTTTAATTAATGTATACTTGTGTGCAATTGAATGTGAGTTTCTGATCAGGGGTGCAATAGTATCTAGATACAATTGCACTGATTTTGAATATCATGAATTGTCTCAAATTCACTTATAATTGCGCGCAATTGTAAGCGGCGTAAGTGTCGGTAATTTGTCCGAAAATGACTTATAATTGTATGTCCGGTAATACGGTATATGAATATAAATTTTACGCTTATTTTAAATATAATTTTTATTAAAGATTATTACAAAATCTCAACTTTTAAACAGATATTCACTTTCAATGTCTTTTAAACTTTTTATTCTTATTATTATTCTTTTTATTATTATTATTATTTTTATTATCCCTTTTATGAGATAACCTATTCTTGATTCCAATCGCTTCTTCCGTGTCGTCATTGTTGTCATTCATTGTTTTCTTTCGATTTTTGCTATCATTTTCCAAAAGTTCCTAAAAATCAAAACAAAATTCAATTAATATTTAAATAATAAAACCAATCAATAGAACCAATAGAACGAACAGATTTGGCAAACCGTTGCGCTTCAGACACTCTTTCATTCAAAACCATCACTTCTTGTTCGTGTGTCTCAAAAATTGGTAGTTTTTTGCCGATTAAGTGTTCGATTCGTTGGTAGAGCTCCACATCGTATTGACTCACAAAAGTAATAGCCTTTCCATAGCGCCCGGCTCTGGCCGTACGGCCGACGCGATGTATATAATCTTTGCTATGCGTCGGGATATCAAAGTTGAGAACAACGTCGACGTGAGGTATGTCCAGACCTCTGCTCGCGACGTCCGTTGCGATCAGAATCGAACGGCTCTTAGACTTAAACTTATTGAGAGAACCCAAGCGTTTGGATTGACTCATCTGGCCGTGCAGTGGAATGGCTGTAAAACCCAGATTTCTCAACAATAGAGCAATTCGTTGAGTATTACTACAAGTGTTGCAAAACACCATAAATGAGTTTCCGACCAATTCGTTGAGAATGTAAACCAAATACACGTCCTTTGAAGACAAAACTCATAGTTTGAGTCATAAATACTAATTATGCCAAAACCAACTGACCTTGAATTTGACCGGAATGAACACATAGTACTGCTGAAGACTTTCGACTGTTTGGTATTTGGAGGACACCTCGACCCGCACCGGGTCCTGGAGTGACGCTCTTTGCAATTTCTGAACCTTTTTAGTCATTGTGGCCGAAAACATCAAAGTGTGTCTGTCTTTGGGAACTACTTTAAGAAGTTTGTCGACCTCTTGTTCAAAGTCGAGGTTCAGTATTCTGTCCGCTTCGTCCAAAACCAAATACTTAAGACTTTTCAGATTAAAGCCTTTAGTGTTCTCCAAGTGATCGACCAGTCGTCCGGGCGTTGCGATTATGATGTGCGGCTTCTTGGCCAGACTTAGTGATTGGCTAATCATATCCATTCCGCCCACTATTGTCGCTGTCGTTCAATGTAAGTGCAAATGCATTCAAGTATTCAATATATCATTTAATTAATCAATAAATACCGCATTTAAGGCCAAAACTCGATCCCAAAGCCATTAACTGTTCGCTGATCTGAAAGGCCAGCTCTCGAGTCGGCGTCAAAATCAGTGCAAAAAGTCTTTGAGGCGTTTCCATCAGTGCCTGAAGTATAGGTATAGCAAACGCTCCGGTCTTTCCGGAACCAGTTTCGGCCAAACCTATGACATCGCGTCCTTTGGAATCAATTCAAACATTTATTCAGTGAAGATGTGAAGACATATTGAATTTGAGGCAATCGCTAAGACATGCCTTTAAGTGCTATCGGAATCGATTCGATTTGTATTTTCGTCGGTTTATGCCATTTGAGTGCTTCACACGATTCGGACAACACTTCGTTCACTCCCTGTCCACACATATACCGATTAGTGAATTAGTGACTAATTGTCAGAACAGACTCAGACTTAGAGTTACGAACCAATGACTTAAAAGTAATGTTTTGTTGTGACAAGTCTTCAATCAAATCGATTTGATTCTGATCTTCCGTTTCGTCTTTACTTTTCTCTTCCATTTAAATCGGATTTTAATAATAATTCAAAAAAATATAAATTCAATTGTTTTTATCGAATATAAATTAAATTTGATTAAATAATAAATTAAATATTTTTTATTTCAAATTCATTACAAAAACGTGACTTTAAAAACATTCAAAAACAACGTTATTTTATCTACACATTTATGCATAAATTTATCCTTTTTTAAATCTCAAAGTTTAAATACAGTAAGTAATGGATCATATAAACCATGGATGTTATGAACTAATGTTTAATATGAACTATTGGTAAAGCCCTAAAATTACATCCATTGACATAATTATTAAAAATAATGGTTCATATGAACTAATGTTTGTTGTGAACCAAATCTATATTATCTATATAACTTTTAATGGATGTTATGAACTTTTTGAAAAAGCTATAAATTATTTATAATTATAATAATTGTTTTAAATTTGTTTTAAAAAGAAAAATAATGTCATTTAAAAATATTTAATTTTTGTTTAAAATTTTTCTTTTAGTTTTATTTACATTATAAAAAATTAATTTTGAGTAATTATTTACTGTTTTTTCTTGAAATAAAATAAATATACTTATAAGATAAATATATTATACTTTTACTCAAAATCTTTTACTATATGTAATTAAAAAAATAAAACTTAATTTAAATTAATAATTAAATATTATTTATAAATTATTTGATTTAAATGTTTTATGTTTATAATTAACAAATAATTACTTTAAATTAAAATATTTTTGAAATACTTTAAAATTTTTTTTAATTTAATTGTTTATTTTTTAGTATATAAATATTCACATATAAGATTAATTTATAATTAATAAAATTTGTGTTATTATTATTAAATCTATTAAATAAAAGTATAGTATTATAAAACTTATTATATCCATTAATCGTTTTTATAAACTAATGGATGTTATGAACTTTTTCTCAAAAACAAACAGGTTCATATGATCCATTGTCTACTGTAATCATTTTAATCATTGATAATCTACACCTTTGGAGTGCTATTGTGGCTTTTGGAGCCATTTATTTTCTGAACTTTAAGTTTTTCCACAAATTTAAAAGTTTTATTAAACAAACTCTATTAACTCTAGGTATATAACATTAAATGTTTAGTAAAATACATTAAATATGAAATTAATAAATATTTTTAAACG
>JAQFXP010000548.1:0-28005 GCA_034693685.1 Belba bartosi
TTTTCAATACAATAAATTTTATTATTTATTTAAAATTATATTTAAATTTTTATTTAGTTGATATATTTTATAATCTTATTTTTTAAATTAATTTTTTACAGTTCCATTTTATTACTTGCGTCTAACTTGTGGCATTTGCGGCCTGAAAATGGAATTGAAAAATACAATAAAATGGCATTATTATTTTGATCATCCAGGAAAAAACATTGTTTACCAAGCAAAGCCTAAATTTGAAATTGCAGAAAACCTCAGCCAGCCTAATTTTACGTTTCTTCGCTTTTAAATATTTATTTTTCCAATAATAGTATTTCATTCAAGATTTTTTTTAATTTTATACGGTGAATTGGTGGTGGGTTTGTCCGGTAAATAAGCAATGCTTTTCTATGAGGCAATGTTTTTACTATAACCGACAAGTATATAAGTTTAAACGGTGTCTGGGTGCTAGGTTTGCTGCGTAGGTGTCTATTGATTTTTGCTACATTTTGTCTGTCGGATTTTTTTTTGGTCTGGAGTGCGGCTTTTTATACTACTAATGCAATTAAAAATAAATATATTTTAGATTTTTTTTTATAGTTGTCTTTTTATAAGAAATTTTACATAAAATTTACTATATAAGTTATCTATTAATTAAAATTTATTAAAAATTTATTTTATTAGCAAAATGAGTTTTAAAGAGTTATTTACTTGTGTTTTGCATGAAAATGAAAAATATAAAAAAATAGTTGAGGTACAAGAATGGTCAGAATCTGATAAACAAAATTCATACTGGATTGATATTAGAACATACTATTGTGGAGATGGGGAGCCTCGAGCTACAAACAATGGAATCAGTATAAATGTTGAAGAATTTGAAAAATTATTACCAAACTTTTTATCTAAAGAGCCTTTGGAATTGTTTAACTTAAAACGTAGAATCTGGTTCAAACCGAATAAAATTACTAACTTTATGTTTGATATTAAATTAAGAAAAATTAATGGAAAAGAGACATCTGTTGATTTGACTGAAAAAGAAATTAATGTTTTAAATTTTATTAAAGAAGATATTATTGAAAAATGTAAAAAACAATAGTTTTATTAAAATAAATTTAAAATGAATTAAAATTTTTTAAATATTTATACAAAATTTGAATTTTTAAACTAATAAATATCTATTAATAAAATAAAAATTTCAATATGTTGACCATTACCGCCGGTAAGTTAAATTAAATTTATTATATACTGTAATCACAAAAATCATTAATATGAAAGTCTATTAAGCGATTCTTTATATATATTTGTAATTGAGTGCGCTTTTTGTATATTACTTTACTAGTATATAAATTGTAATATACTCAATTATGGCCGCAATTCAAAAGCTCGAATAATTACCGACATCGCATATTTTGAAGCGTAAGGCCTCGGTTGATCAGCCAATCGGTAAAAATAATAGTTTATAAAATTAATGTTTTAATTTAGTTTATAATTTAGATCGCAAAAAAACAAAACACGGATACTGGAGCGACTCATTTGACCGATTCGGCGACGACTTTTGTGCGCTTGTGCTCAACTATCTTCACATCAATTCCAAACTTAAATACGAATGTATTTCAAAACAATGGCAAAGATGTATCTTTGAATTAGAGAATCGAATTGTAATTACTAACGCCATCGAGTCGTTATCGCTATATCGTGAAAACCACTATTTAAACCGATCGATTGTTGACAAAATTATTAATAAATTTGTTAATGTAAAGAAATTTGAATTTAAATTCATTATTGCGTCAAACTTTGCAAAACAAATAATCAATGGATTACCATTACTCGAAGAAGTATGCTTTGTTGGATATTATTGTCATAGTATTGAGTATTTTACTGCGTTAGCTGACGTTCTTCCAGACTCTATTCAACAATATCGGTTTAAGGATCCGTTAATTGTACCGTCTATACCAGAATTCGATTTGTTTTCTACTGCGTATTTAAAAAAAATAATCGAAATTACATTTCATTTTGAGCAGCATATATATGCAGAAGAAGCTTATGATTTTGATTTTAGCGAACGCTGTTTTTTGCGTTTATCAAATTATATTAATTTGAAAAAATTAATTGTAACGACATGTGTGAAAGCAACACATTTATCTATTATACAACCGACGCTTTTGAAGCTATTGTCATTGGAGTTGTGTAATATTGACTCTATGGATGTACAACAATGCTGTTAAGTATTGGCAAACTTCAAATCTCTTAATATTTTAGCGCTTGCAATCCATGAATACAACGATGATCAGCGCCACTGTGTGGTTCAACTGCTACATCAAAATTTCCTCACATCTGTTAAGCAACTCAAAACAATGGGACTGTTTCGGAGAGTTGCATCAATTAAAGGCCACAACACCGTTATATTTTTGCCTAAACATAATTTCCTTTTAATAACTATTGACATTTATTTTAAGAATTATATGCAATTTAATATTTTTAATAAAGTGACGCATTTGATTGTGCATTTCCCTGATGGAGATACAGAGAATTATATTTTTCTTCACCAAATGTTGAAAAACAACAAAAGTGTTCAAACATTATGTACGGATGAAAGAGCTATAGACCAAGAAATCGTTGATTTGTTTAAATCAAAAGCGACCATAAACCCTAAAGTCGAATACGTGTTGTCTTCAATTGGTTCGCTTAATCATCACCCATGGACTAGTTGTTCATTAAAACGCAATTTTAAAATGATTTCATTTATGCATCGTTTAAATCTTGAAGATAAATATAAACCAATTGATTGGGATAGAATTTGAATCCATTTATGATATTTAAAATGTAAACTTTTATTTGAATATTAATAAAATTATTTGAAAATACAATTGTTAATTTTAATTATACATTAAAAAATTTATAAACCAATTATATAAAATATCGCATTTTTGACGAGCACATCTAAGCCGTGTAATGTTAGGAATATATAATTCATGAAAATGACAATGGCTTGAATCACTAAGAGATTTCAAGTGTTTATATCCAGGGCATTCGTAATCTTCCAAAGAAATAAAGGGTATCGCCAAATTCAGCAAAATAGTCTTTAAATGCTCATTTTTAATTGCTAAATAGGGTTTATTCTCCGATTTGACTAAATCGTATAATATTTTTACAATTTGCTCGCCATTATCTGATATTTCATGTTTAATATCTAAATTTTGTGTATTCAATCTCATCCCCAATACGTTATCTCGTAAATATGCATTTGTATTTTGATCTTTTTTGCTCATTAATGCAAATCTTAATCCAGTGTTAATCAAAATATTTTGTTGAAATGTTGGAGATAACACTGTTATTTCGCGTATATAAAATTCTTTATTCATAATAAACCCTTGAGCGTCCATTACTGCACAAACGTTATTCACATCTTTCATTTTTTACTTGACGAGTAGATCTAAATTTTTCAAAAGACACTTTTTCTCTATTAAACTTTTCAATTTGCCAGTACTTTAAATTATTTAGTGCTTTTTCCAGATCTTTTATACTGTTCATCATAAAACCGTTATAAATAAAAAGTTCTTTTATTTAATTTTTAAAATAAATTGCTGGACAATACAAATATGTAGCAAGTTTTTGAATTTCATCGGTTAATTTGATAAATTTTATATTAAAAATAATGGATAAACTGTGTTCGATCAAAGCTAATCGCTCTTGATTTGAATAAATATTCTTTAAGTCACAACTATAAAGATGGCCAAATAAACAAAATATAAAAAATAATTTTAAAAACATAATTTATTAAATAAAATTTTATTTTTTATTTTAAATTCTTATATAGAAGTTTAGCTAATCTGTCGTTTAACATAAACTTATGATTAAATATTGAATAAAATGAATTAAAATCTCCATTTTTAAATCTATTTGCCAAATAAAAAATACAATACATTCCGCATGTATCTGTGTATAAATCTTGAAAGATTATTGTATTATAAAACCAGCCATTATAACTTATTCGATCTAAAAAATTAATTATTTTTTTATGTAACGGCGGCAAACCAAACGAACAAAAATACTCGGCTAAGCTATTGTCATCTAAATATACAGCTACCTAATGCTCGCCACTTCCTCTAGAATTATCTGTATTTATTATAATTCCACAGTTTTTTTGGCATTATTTGTGGTAGTAAATCTTTAGGATAAGTGCCAAAAAAATTATTAAATTTATATAAATATTTATTAATCTCTAGACTATTCATATTAATTGAAATCTTTTAACGCAGCTCTTGATAATGGTATTTTGATACAATTGTCATATTCACAAAATATTATAGCACTAACATTTTCAATTAAAGCATGATTAAACCTTAATTCAATTCTTAAATTTCCTTTTTTAATTTGTGAGACGTATCCACTTTTATTGCAGCCGTCCGATAGATCAGGTGAAAAATTAAATCCAAATATTGTAAATCCGTCGTAAAATTCTTCTCTTGATATATCAATATTTATTTGATTATTTAATTGATTTGATAATTCGAATAAACTAAAATATTCTCGAATAAACAGTTTTTATTAAAATCTGGCATATATGGTCGTTGAGGAAATTGAAAACCGTCTAAATAACAACTTATATGTCTTAAACTATAATTTTTAAAATTGAAAGGATTTAAATTTCCTGTACCATTAAACGCCTCATTGCTAACAAATGCTATATATAATTTTCTAGGTAAGACACCATTTTCTACATTATTTAAATAACAGTCAATTGTTCCCTTTTGAATAATAATTGATTTAACTTCTTTTCTAGCAATAAAATATCTAGAATTGACCTTTTCTAATGCACGATTATGCGCAACAACTACTTGCTGTGACATTTTTGATCTATGTATGTAAAGCCTTGCGTCGATTATCTCAACTTTTAGTATTAAAAATTAATCAAACATCAAATAAAATTTTGGGTCGTTTGGTACAAAATAAAAGCCACGTGTTACGCCACCTAAGAGAGATTTTATTTGCGAGCATAAATCTAAGTGCAAATTACCATACATTTCAATTTCGCAACTTTCATTTTAACTAGAAGTGTTGGGTTATATTCGTCGACTTCGTTTTTCATTTATTTGCTCCATTTTACCAGTGATATCTTTATGCCAAAATGCGGTTTGCAAATGTGTCCGTTTAGATTCAATAGAACTGTTAATTAGTGCTTCAAAATAAGCAATATATGCATAATTATTTGTTGAAGATGTGACTGTTGATTGGCCAATTGTTAATCGTATTTGTTTAAACATTGAATTCATCTAATAGTTAATTGGACAAATTTTTTTTCAATCATCGAAGACGACATGTTGTTCTTTGGCTAAATTTGTTTTTGATAAACTTATCTTAATACATAAATAAAGTTCACTTTTTTGTAAATTAATGTATTCGTCTATCAAAGAGTGTACTTCAAATTGAATAGGTGCATTTGAATTTGTTATTGTACTGATAGGCCTGTGTTCTGTTTGAATGTCTCTCTCTACCATTAATTGGGTAGGAGGGACACTAAACAAATCAATCTCTGGCAATGCAGCAATTGAAGATAATTCATGTATTGTTGTCATTATAAATAATTTAAATTTTTCTTTTTTTTCTTATATACTTTTTTTCTCTGAATTTTTTTTACTTTTTTGGGCTTTTTTCGGATAATCTTACGCTTTTTACGTTTATATCCTCCGCCTTTTTGTCTTTTATACTTATTTAATTTATTTATACCGTCATTCATAATTGATTTGCTTGTATCTATAATTTGATTAGTAGCAGCGCTTGAAAAGTTTTCTCCGTTAGCTAAACTTTTAGTCAAATCTGATGTAGCAAGTAGACCGTGTCCACTTATATATTTTAATGCCGGCTTTAAAAATTTCAATATTTTACCAAAGAAACCATTTCCTTTTTAAAATCTTGAGCCTGAATAAACAGTTCCTATACCACTACCTACTTGTTTAGCAAAATATTCATTATATATATCTCTATCCATTACAATTTCTTTAAATGCAGAGTTAAATGACATCTACCAAATTTAAAAGGAATATTTTGACCAGTATCGTCTTTTATAAAAATTTCAATAGTATCAAATTGATTTAATATTAATGGTCTATAATGAGGAATGTCATAGTTTATATGTACATTTTCACCAAATTTATATTTTCTAGGTACTTCTACAACTTTTAAAATTTGAGCACACGTGTCACCAATTAAAGTAGGATAAACTATATCTGTATATAGAAACAATGAATGAAAGTCACCAGATATTTCTACCGGATGAAAAGTATTAAAAATTTCATTTTTATAAATATCATTGTTTTTAAATACGTATTCGGCAACACTGCTTTTATAATCTAAAACAGAGTATATATTATTTTTAAAATCACGATTTCTAAGCCCTAATATATTTTCAATTTCGTAACCTAAATCTGGATAAACTTTGATAACGCTATCGATTTTTCCCGATAATATTGTAATTATATTATTTAATTAATTGTAAATAAGTTTTGGCGGAGTAATTGTTGTAAATTTCTCTAAAATCCGATTAATTTCACTAATTAATTTTTGTGGAGTATCGTAAAACCCTTCGGAAATTGTAAATTCTTTATAACTTAGATAATCATGATCTTGTTTATAAACCTTCCCTAGTTCATCAAATAATATTATTTGATGTGCATTTAATACATTATACCAGCTTTTTGTATATGTAATCTCAGATAAACCCACCGTCCAATTTCCTTCTAGATATACCGGTTTACCAAGACATGTCTTAAATTCGGCTATTGAATTTTGATCAAAGTTTAATAATGATTTTACATTACTGTCTAAAGTAATATATTCACTCATTCGCAAATTTTAATTTTTATATTATTATCAAAAAAATAACACTGAATTTTTCTAACTATAGGATCAGACTCTATTAATATATAATAAATAATTACTATTATTACAAATAAAAGAAATGAAATAATTTCACAGAAAATGCAAAGCATGTTTATATATTTATTGTATCAATTTTCTCTTCTTTTATATTTAATTTACATTCAAAATTTTCAATGTTTATTTTTGGATTAGGCATTAAATAACCCAATGAACTTGTTAAGAGAACGGTCCATAAATTTTGGTTTCCGTATTTAAATGTTAAATTTATTAAACTAATACTAATAACAATAAATATTATTGCAACTTGCACAATAAATAAAATTAAATCTGTTTTAGAAAAGGTTTTAGAATTCATTATGTATTTGTTTTATTGATCCTTCCGGTTCCCAAGTGTTATAACTCTCTGGATAATTTAATCACTTAATTAAATATTTTTTTTTGCCTTTTCTTTTACGTGACTTAATAATCTTCTCAATACGATATAAATTTTCTGTTATTTTTTGTATTTCTTCAGAATAAAACTTTTGTTCAAGTATATTACCTTGTAAATCTTTTAATCTAAAGACTATTCTATTATCACCTTTTATAGTTTTTTCTATCGTATAAATTTGATCAGTAAAATTTGGATAAAACCCTCGATCAAATGTTTTCAAATTATACGTTTTTCTAACTTTATCTCCAATATTAATATTAGACTTAATTTTATTTTTATTTGATTTTTCATAAAATTTTATTGTATTTTTTGATGAATAAATATTTTGAAATACTTGATTTTTATTTTGCAAATTTACCTCAATTGGTTTCATTTTTATAGTTCTATGATATGAATTATTGTAGGCATATATAAAATCCTGTAAGACATTAATATATTTTCGCGTACCTTTTGAAGTAAAATATTTAAACATTCTATTTTTCAATGTACGATTAAACCTTTCAACAATAGCACATTTAATTTTTTCATCATTGCTAGTAAAATGAATAATATTTTTTTGTTTCAAATATTTTTGAAATTTACTATTTAAAAATTCTTTGCCTTTATCGGTTCTTAGATAAATAGGTTTTCTAGCATTAAATATATTTTTAAATGTTTTTTGAATATTTATTCCATTTTTAAATTTTAATTGCTGGGCAAAAGCGTATTTTGAAAAACAATCAATTACAGTTAAAATATAATTATTATTATTATTGAGAGAGCTGAACTCTTTCATATCAACTAAATTTGCTTCCCATTGCTGATCAATTGAATTAACTATGATTTTATTTCTTTTAAATATTTTTCTTATAGGTTTATGCAATGTATACGTTAATTGACCAGAAAGCCAATTTTGAACATCTTTAAAGCTAATATTTGGCATTTGTTTTTTAGCCTCCTTATAAAGCTTGTTAATTCATGAAAATGATGAGCCATTTCTTGTATCATAATATATTTTATTTAATAAAATTTCCATTAAATATTAATCCAATTTATTTTATTTTTTATAATTTTATTTTCCTGAATTGATTTTTTTTAATTATTTTTTTCTCGTTTATTTTATTTGTTTTATTTATTCTTTTATATCTATGTCGTTTCAGATTTTTAATAACAATATCTTCTATAATTTTTAATAAATTTTCATTAATTTTATTAAAAATTTGGGTTTTATTTTTTATATTTTCGTTTATATTATTTTCATTTTTTATATTCGATTCAGGTATAAGTATGTCAATTTTTTTATTGACATTAACGTTATTAATTTCTTCCAATGGAATTACTTTAATTTTTTTAAATGAACTCATTTTTTAACTAAATCAATAATTGTAGATATTATTAGTAAAATCCAGAGCCAACCCCCAGATTGTATAATAAATTTTTTTTTTGTTTTATTAATTTTTGTCTTACAATTTGCTAAATTGTAAATATTTTTTTTATTTTTTCGTAACTTTCTTTTTATTTTTGAATTTAGTTTAACATTTTCTTTTATAATATTAATTGCTATTTCCTTTAATGCTAAAAAATTTTTATAGTTATTTGCTAAATATTTCAATAAAATATTTTTTGTTTTGTTGCATTTTATTCTTGAAACAAATAATAAATCATTTAATTGCTCTTTTAAATTGTTTGACATTACTTCGGCATATACACAATCGGAGATATACTATATTTGCAATCTTTTGGACATTCATCCGGAATAATTCTTGTTTGAATACGAAAATTATCTAGAGTGTCTTGTTTCAAATCTATCCTTATATAACCAAATTGATGAATAGTCGCATCATTGTATGCATCAATTAAAAAATTTCTTTTACCCGGATATATTTGTGACGCCAAAGCAATTATTTGTGCTTTATCTCTTGGGTTCTTCATTAATAAAATACAATGGCAATTTAATGATATCGTTCTGATTTGCGACCCATGATGAAATAAATTTTGTGATAAAAATACAACGCTTATATTTAAATGATGGCTTCCTTTTGTAAACAAATTTGATAATTTTTTATCATTTCCTAATTCTATCATCAAATCATCGATTATAATTATTGCAGGTTTAAATTCCATGATATCATTCTTATTTGGCAACCCTTTTATATAATTTAAATTAATTTGATTATATGTTTCATTGTAGCTTGATTGCCACTGACCATAAGCCCATAATACATTTAATGTTTTGGGTATTTCTGATATAAAATGTATTGTTTTGTCATAGTCTTTTATTATATTTTTAATTAACATGGTTTTACCGCTACACGTCGGCCCGGCCAACATACATGTAAACGGGTGTTTAAATTTTAAATGTTTTAATTCAATTTTTTGCATAATAATAAAGAGCTTTTTTAAATTAAAATTTTTATTTTTATAATACAAACTATAATAAATTTGTTATACTTTTATACATTTAATTTTGATATCTATAGAAAAAGCGTATCACAACAGTTTGTAAAATTTAATACTTGCATAAGTAGTAATCATAGCTATAATCTTTATAAATAAAATTGTGTGATAAAAATACAATATTTATATTTAAATAATGACTTTTAAATGTTAAAAAATTTGAAAATTTTTTATCATTTTCTAATTCTTTCATTAAATTATCAATTACAATTACTACAGGTTTAAATTTTAAAATATCATTTTCATTTGGCAAACCTTCTTTATAATTTATATTAATTTTATTAATTTTATCATTGTAATTTGGTTGCCATTGACTATACGCCCATAATACATTTAAAGTTTTGGGTATTTCTGATTTAAATTGTATTGATTTGTCATAATTTTTTAATATATTTTTCATTACCATGGTTTTTCTGCTACTTTTCGCCCCCGCCAACATACATTTAAACGGGTGTTTAAATTTTCGATGTTTTATTTTAATCGTTTGCATAATAATAATACACAGTTTTTTTTAATTAAAATTTTATTAAAAAATTTATATACTTTTATACATTTAATTTTGATAGCCATAAGGAAGTGTATATATATAAGAATTATTCTCATTATTTACAATTTTTCGTTTATCTGAAACAGCTCTATAAATCTTTTCAAAATTTTTGGAATACATATAATGAGATTTATCCGATCTAAATTGTTGTTGGTTTAATTTAATTATTTGATTTTTCAAATTTGCTTTACTATAATCATTAGCAAAATTTTTAATTAAATTAAAATCTAATTTATCATTAATATCTTCAGTAATACAAATGCCTTTTACTTTAATTATATATTTTACAGTATTGTCTGGAAGTTTAACACTATATGCATAATTTTTCGGGACACATGATGCAAACTCGTTGATATACGCGTCTTTTGATTTAAACTGTTGTTCCACTTCATCGGTTAGTTCGCCCAAAAATATACCAGTTTTTGGTAGATGCCAATTTGAATTAGATTTGTGTCGAAATATTACGGAATCAGTGTCAAAATAAAGCACTCGATATTTAGCACTTTCTTCAATTTTACTCAACAGTTTGTAAAGTTTAATACCAGCATAGGAAGTAACCATAGCTGCAATTCCTATTTTTATCTTTGTATGTTTGTCGTAATTATTGTCAATATATTTATGAGTTACAACTAAAGTGTTTTCATTAACTAACACTTCACCGGTTATTTTTATTTTAGCGTCAGTCAGTAAATTATAATATTGACTGTAATCAGTACAAACTGTTGTGCAGTTTTGATTTGGGCGTTAAGCTAATTTTCCCCAAAGACTATTTAGCATTAATTTGGCAATATATCGTAATCCAGGGTTTGGTTTTATGCTCTCTGAATCCAAATCAATTCCTTAAAATAATATTTATTATAATTTCTATATTTCTATATATTTATATATATTTACCTTAAAATTGTGAAAACTTAGTTATATATTGCCGTTTTTCATCGATTGACTCACATCCTGGCGGAAACCCTGAGGCTTCAGTTTTGAGTTTTAACCATATCTTGACATAATCTTTAAAAATACTATTGTCTTTCTTATTATAATGTAATATTTGAATAATGTTTATTAATTTATAGCCATTATCAAGAGCTAATTGGATTTCTTGAACTGTCCAGCTTCCTACCAACGCTCTGTCTCTATCACTGTGGTTACACACTGCAAATTTTTCATTTGCGCAAATTGCACATAACGGAAATACAAGTTTTTTATCTCTTGTTCTCACTGACAATACTGAAATATACAATTGTTTTGGCGGTAGAATTATACATTTAATATAACCAAAATATTGCTCAATTGATTTAAAATTATCAGTTATTAATTCAGGATGTCCTACTGGATAATCACAATTATAAAGCACATCTGGATATAAACTACAAAAATCCATATATTTAATTACTTCATTCGGACCACAAATATAATTAAAAAACAGATTATTTGTTCGGCCACCAAAAAAGGCTTCTCTAATGTTAATGTCACCATATGTTTTAATATGACTGTAATATATTTTTTGGCGTTACCAAAATAATTTAATTGATTCGTTATTATGAATCATTTGATTATATTCGCACTCCCAAACAAATTTAGTGATTAGATTTCTTTTTTGATAATAATTTAACTAAAATATAAAATAAAATTATAAATTATTAAAAAAATCTTTAATTATTAAAATAACCTACCTTTTTTGTGTTTTGTTGAATAATTCTTCGTTAGTCTGATATCCCAATTAAACAATTTTTTCATTTCTGTTCACAGTATAACATTTATTACACCCGTAATACCGACAACCAAAAAATTCATAAATTATTTTATTAATTGGATCAAACGCATCCGTTCAAAACGGTCCAACTCTCTGTTCTCTAATCAAATTTTGTTGGGTTTCTCTTTCCATAAATTCAATCCAAATATTAGCACTTTGGCTATTGTTTTTTAGCGAACAATAGCCATTTATTGGATTAAGTCCAATAGTGTTTGGTTTTAGTATTTTTGCTCTAAAAAATTCAAGTCCAACTGATGCTAATGTGAAATTTCGAAAAATAGGATCAATAGTAGTTACAGCCTTAAATAAATTTCTAAATTTCATTATTCCTAATGTCAATATTTTAACGTCATTTGCACAGTATCGCTTAAATTCAGTCAAAAAATTAAATACATAATTTTCGTTTGATTTACATGTATGCCACTCTCGACATTCTTTAGCTTTAGTCGGATTCATGTATTTAACCCCGAATTGCTCAATGGGGGGCATTGACCCAATGTGAGAAAAATTATTCATTTGATTGAAAAAATAGGGGGAAAACCCTTTAACTGCTATGTGTTCAAACCCAAATGATTTTGGTAATTTATCTAATGATTGTTGAAAAAAACTTAACGAATCTATAAATCTTACATTGCCTACGTCTATCTTTAAAATTTTGAGACCTGTCATTGTAACATTAGTTTTAGAATAATTTCTTTTAAACAATTCGTTTAAAATAAAATGAGTCATAACCTCTACTATTATGGGCAAAAACATAAAGTAAAGATTTTATTGCTGTTGCTTTTGGAGCAACTGTGTCATAAATAAAGTAACTAAAGTTTTGTATACAATTGAGGCCAATAAACTCAATATATCCAACTCCGCAAACTATTCAAGTTTCACTGTTTTTGCAATTGTTGTCTTTGTTCCAGCAGACATCGCACTCAATCTCTGTAATGTATAAAATATTTTAATAAAATACTATCTTAATTAATTCATATTTACCTGATATAACTAAATTGGGTACATGAATGAAACTGTTTTCTCCGTGTTTCTGTAGAATTGATTCAATGTCGAACACACAAATAATTTTATTTTTTTTATCGTCTTTTTCTAATTCACATAAGTTGAGTGGTTTTAAATTACAATAATGTGGAGATAGTGTATATTTAATGTTGCATTTAAGACACAAATATTCATCACATTTATGTGCATTTTTTTTATTAACAAAATATTCTCTTTCGCATATAGAACATTTTTGATATTTTTGACAAATATTGATTTTATGATTATTAAAACAATTAATATTGTTGAATGATCTTGAGCACAAATCACAGTCTACAATTGTTAATTTCTCACACACAGTAGACGCTTTACAAAGTAAACATGCATTTTTACAAACATGATTTACTTTGTCAAATCCTTTATTACAAGTCGAGCAATAATAAGCTTTCTCCCAATAAGCATTTAATTCTTTTATAAAATTATAATGATTTCTATGTTCTTGTTTAACATACTCTAGGCATATTTTCTTAATTTTGTCAATATCTCCTTTAAATATGAGATTATTCTTATTATTTGAATCTATAACTAATAACTGAATATCAAACTTTTCGTATAAATATGCCTGCATTTGAGGCATTAAATCAGCGCAAAATGGTTCGTCTATATTAAACTTATTAGAGTTAATACAGAAAGCCTTAGCGCCTTCTAACTGAAACTTATCAATATATCCATTTGCGATAACTTTACGCCATTCATTATTATTACGACTTCCGTCTTCCCTAATATTTAATTCGTAATATTTAAGGCCTATAAATATTGCCTGATAACCACAACTATTGTCTAAAATGTTAAAATTTATTATATAATTTAATTAATACAATAGTTTATAATTACCATTATTTCTAATTTTTATTATTGATTTCTTATCCTCTCTATTCTGAGTTTGGTTTTTTGGTGGACAATAAGCTTTTGAACGACCAGAACCCGAAGCGATTTTGGTTACAGATATTAGAATATCTAATAGACCACTTTTAAAAAACTCTTTATTTGACTGTGAAACATTAGCGATTTTTGCTAAAAATTCTGATTTGTCAAATAATTGTATTTTTTTTAGTTCTATAAAATATAATAATATGTCAAGTAATATAATAAATCAATTAGTAATTACTTACCTATAAAAATATTTCTGAAACTTGAATTTTGATTTATTAAATATACAGAGTATACATCATTAGGGCTATATTTATTCAAAACTTTTTTGATTAAGCTTTCATAAAAATTTTCAAACTCTTCATTTAATTGAAATAAATTTGGTATATTGTTAAATATTTGATGTTCTAATGAAATTGTAATTTTATGTTCTGTTCGTTCAAATATTTGTGAAGTACGTATAGGCTCTTCGTTGATAATATTAAATAATAAAATATTATCTAAATAAAGAAAAAAATTTTAAATCAAATTCAAATTTTATTTTTAAATATAAAATTAGTTTTACAGATATTTTATTGTATTTTTAAAAAATTTATTCATAAACTTTATAACATTCATTATTTTCAAAAGTGGAATTAGCCAATCTTTTAATGTGAGTATTATAATCATCTAAATCTATTATTGGATCTTCCAATGCATCATAAAACTGATATTTTGGGTCAAGTATTATTATTCCATTAATCATACCGCAAATTATTTCGTCTAAGATTAAAAAATTTATTTAAACAATTTAATTTTTTTAGGTTGTTTTTTAAAACAAAATCCAAGATGTGATTTATTATATACAATTCGTATACTACTTAATGGGGTATCAGTTAAAATTGACCCACCTTCAAAACCACGACCGATTGCGTCTTCTTCGGGACTCTCTGTTATAGACGAGGCATTTGCAAGCTATTCTTAAAATAAATATTTTTTATTAAAATTTAAAAGTAATTATTAATTTTGAATAATTTAAAAATATAAACCATCTAATCCACTCCAGGCCTCTGTTGGCGTAACCGGTCTTTCTCTGAGACCTCTGCCTAATTGAGTAGAATATTGCTCAGATTCCGGCTCAGAATCTGAATCACTAGTTATAGGATCTAAAAACAAATTACTTATAATAACTACCTGTAATTTATAATATTATTTACCTTCAATAGCGATCCATGCAGCTGTCGTAGTTAAATCGACATCCGGTAAATTCCGTAAAATTAAAGAATTTGAAGAATCTATCAAAAATATTTATAAATTCTGTTTATAATTTTAAAATTTACTACCTATTAACTCTTCAGATTGATTAGCAATTGGTACACTGCTTGACTGATCGCCTACAGTATATTCAAACGTAGTCGCGTTAGCACTATCCTTAATATCTATAGTATTATTTTCAGTCTCTGTAGGCTGAGCTGCATCAAACTGCGGGTCGGAAATCTGCATTAGAAGCTCATCTGGGATTGAACCAAAACTAATCGTATTTGACAATGGAGCAATAATTTGTAGTTCCGCGAGCGATTGAGGGTCTGTATTTTCTGTAATCACTAAATTATTAAATTTACATAAATATAATTGCAAAAATAAATACCCAAATTAGGAATGGTTTCAATAAATTGGTTTGTTGTTTGATTATCAAAATCCGGATCGAGCTCTAAATCTTTAATAATAAAAATTTGTAATTATATAATTTAAAGCAATATATAATAAAAAATTACCAATTTCAGTATTTGCTCTAATCCACTCACTAAGCCAACAGCTCTGTCTTATTTCAACACTATTATGCCATTCATTAAAAATATTTGTCCAACGGGGCAAATCAACGTTTGAATGAGTATGACTCCACTTGTTTAAGTGGTCACGAAGAGATTTGAGATCTAATTTAAAAATTAATTTTTTCAAAAATTATCAAACAATATAATTATTATTTTACATTCAATATCCTCATAAGTGAAAACGGTAGAAGTAAATGCGGTAGAAGTGACAGGAATCCTGTTTGCCAGACGCTTAGGCTCAGGGCCAAAATTATTGGTTTGACGTTTAGACATTACTATTTAATAATTATATATAAAATTAATCCTCTTATATATAAATAGACTAAAAAACATGTTAAACGTATAATTTATTTTCTCAATGAATATAAATTAAATTTAATTGTTTTAATCTGAATTTAATGTAATTGAAAATTTTTATTTAAAAACTTTTAAACTTAATTGATTTAAACTAATTAAAAATTTTATTTATTTAAACTTTATTAAATTTAATTAATTTGAAATGAATTTAAATTGATTATTCTAATAAATTTTAAATTTTAAATATTTAATTTTTTACCTTAAAAAAATAAGTCAAACTTTTAAAAAACTAAAGAAAAAACTGTTTGAGTTCAAAAAACTACTTCTAAACAGGCTTAACTAGTGAATTCGTCTTTATTTAGAAGCAATAGTTGGCATCAAAAAGTTAAATATTATTGGAAAAAGTTCCGATGCCTTACCTATTCAATCCTAAATTTTATTACAGCTTTTATTTTTTTATTTCCAATTTTTTGATAATTAATAATAATTTTTAATTAAATTTTTTGAGTTTAAATTATTAGTCTTAATTTGTGTTTCAATATTTTATATAAAAAAGTTAAAAAAATTAAATTAAATAGCTTTTAATTAAGTTTTAATCACTTAATTTTCATTATGAGTTTGAAAGTAATATTGTGTCTAAAAGTGCAAATATTTTTTATATAAATGGCAATACGGGTTCCATTAGCTCTAAATTAAATGAAAATATTTTATTATATTCAATATTAACATATTCTACTTTAACATATTCGACATTATCATATTCGACATTAGCATATTCGACATTGGCATATTCGACATTAGCGCCCGATACCCGCAACCATTTAATTGGCCGCAATGTCGGCCGTTATCCCCGCCTACACATTCGTTTAAAACTTTTAAACGGGACTCCTCCCCCGTCTACAGTCCGTTTAGACGGACTCCGCCTCTTTGGAATCCGTTTAAAGTTTTAGACGGATCCGTCTAAACTATAAACGGATCCGTTTATATGATATACATACTACTACTACAATCTACATCTATTATATATGCAAGTTAAGGAGAAATAAGAAAATTAAATTTGAGTATTTAAATTACTAATTTTGACTTAACAAATTTCTACAACGGTTATTGATATTACCGATTTCAACATTGCTGATTTCGACATTACCGATTACGACATTACCGATTTCAAAATTAACAATTTTGACATTTACGATTTTGACATTACCGATTTCGACATTACCGATTTCAAAATTAACAATTTCGACATTTACGATTTTGACATTACTGATTTCGACATTACCGATTTCAACATTGCCGATTTCGACATTACCAATTTAAACATTTACGATTTTGACATTACTGATTTTGACATTACCGATTTCGACATTACCGATTTCGACATTGCCGATTTCGACATTGCCGATTTCGACATTGCCGATTTCGACATTACCGATTTCAACATTGCCGATTTCGACATTACCAATTTAAACATTTACGATTTTGACATTACTGATTTCGACATTACCGATTTCGACATTACCGATTTCGACATTGCCGATTTCGACATTGCCAATTTCGACATTACCAATTTTGACATTTCGATTTTGACATTGCCGATTTCAACATTACCGATTTTGACATTACCGATTTTAACATTGCCTAATTAAGATTGCCGATTTCGACATTACCGATTTTGACATTACCGATTTAAGAATGGAAGGCGGGTATGGAAGTCGAATATGAAAGTTGGGAACCAAAGTATCACATTTAATTTTAAAATTCAATATTTAAAATTTATGTAAACCTGACGTTTTTTATTGTGTTATCATTCCCTAACTTGCAGAGTGACTCAAGTTTGTACCTCAAGCACGTCAAAATGATGTCAGTGCAGCAGGAAGTCCTTACTATATTAATTATTTTAAAATTTATTTCAATTTTCATAAATAATAATATTGTTTTAATTACAAAATTTAAGTTAAAACAATACTTAAGCTTATACTTTTATAATCAGAAAAAATAATGTAAAATAAGCAGAGATTCAAAAAGTCGGATGATCTAATAAAGGTATCAAAAAAAGAATTTTTTCAAAAATTTGGCCAAAAATCTAGAAGGAATTCTCAGAAGTTGGATTTTTTTTAAACGCTCAAAAACCCATATATTTATAATAACATTTTTCCTGATTTAACTGGATTTAAACCGAATTTAGCACCAATTTATTAAAAATTTGCTAATTTTAGGCAAAAAACCCAAAAAATTTGCCCGATGCTTTGGCGGTCGGAAAAAAGTTGAGGGGAGGGGTAACTTTTCGCGGACCAAATGCTAGGAGGGAAATAAATCCCCATTTTTAAAATCAGGGGAAGTTTTGGCTGTTTTCCTTCTTCTAAATCTCTAAAAATAAGTATAAAACGCAAATTTTATAAGTGTATTATTATACCATATTAATTCTTATAAATAGTAAAATGTTTGCTTATAATTTTTATAATAATTGATAATTTGCATTGGGCTTGTTTGCATTAACAAATTATTTTATTTAAATTTAATTAAAATAAATATTTTAATATTTATTATTTTGTTTAAAATTGTGTTTTATTTGGATATAATTTAAATTAAATATTTTATAAAATATATTTTACATTATAGGCATTCAAATGAAATTAAGACATTTTCGACAAGAAAAAGAACTTCCAGAAATTTTTAATCAAGTTAATTATGACAACAATTTTCAAATTCATAATAAGCTTAAAACTCCAATTCAAATATTAGCTGGAGATACTATTGTAAGCGAATGTGTATATAATACATTAAATCACAATGCTACTATAATTGTAATTATTTATTAATTTACAAAATATATTAGTCAATTATAAAAATTTAAACATAATTATTAGTTAAATTTTCTAAATTTTTAGGGTGGCAAAGAAGAAATGTGCAATTTTGTATCATATTTTTATCCAAAATTTAAAGTGGATTCAAAAACATGTTCAATAGAATTATTGAATAATTTTCTTCCAGTTAAAACTATTTTGGAAATAACGGGATTAGAAAAAATGTATTTAATTTTTATCTTATAAATTCTAATTTCAATAAAATTAATTTTACATTAATTAACTTTAATAGAAAAAATTATTAGTATCAATATAACATATTTGATTTATTTATTTTTAAATATAACTAAAATTTTTAAAAATTTAATAAGTTTAAATTTAATATTATATTAACCAATTAATAATTAAAATTAATATCAAACATTTCAAAATTATTTAGATTAATCATTTTATAATTTATTTTAACTAGAACATATAATGGATTAAATCAATCAAAAATTGAGCTTCCAATTAAATATAATAACTACAATTTAGCAAAATTTATAAGAAATAATATTACTATACAAAAAAACAAACTCCAAAATATATTATTAAAAAGCAAACAAATAATGAGATGCGACTGGTCTCGTACAATAAATTCAAAACCTGATACAATTGTAGAATTTCCAAACAAATACTATAAAGACGAATCTAATATTAAAATACTGTTTAAAACAAGCATTTCTTCAATTATTAATTATGTTTCAAAATTTGTTAATTTTACTATTAATTTTAAAATAAATATTTAATATTTTAAATTTATATTGATTATTGTTAAAAAATAATAAATTTTATAGAAATTTAAACATTTTGTTTTGATAATTAATATTCTAGATATAAATTTTGTATTTAAAACCATTGTTAATTAAATAAAATATTTTCTAAATTTAATTATAAAAAGCAATTTTAATCTATATCCTTAACAAAACAAATTTAAAATATATTATTTATTTTATTATCAGTTATTTAGTTGAATATAATGTTATTTAAGTAACTATTAATTTTAATTTTATAATCAATTTTACATTAATGCTTGAAAACAAGCCGGCGAAGTAGACATACCTTGAGGCATTTTTTTAACGGAAGCTTCCATATCCTGGTACTATAAACGCAGTTATATCTCTGTTGTCAAGTTTGACAGGAATTTGATAAAAACCAGAATTTGCATCTAAGGTGCAAAATATACTATATCCCGCAAGCGATCTGAAATAATTGCTAGTTAATGGTAACTCGTACACCCACTGTTTAGTTAATTTATTAATTTGGCAAAAGTCGTTTACAAATCTTCACGCAATTCCGTTTGCTTGTGGTTTCTTCACTAATATAATCGGACTTGATCAAGGTGATCAAGCTGGTTCAATCACATCTTGATCTAACATTATTTCAGTTTGTCGAATTATGTGTTCTCTTTGTTCTGGTAAAACTCGAAAAAGTCGGACATGTACTTGTTGAGATCTATCGATGTCGATTGTATATTCGATCAAATCTGTACATCCGAGTCGGCCGTCAAATGCCATAACATCTTTATATTCAGTAAGAATTTCTGCTAATTTTTGTATTTTTAATTCTGACAAATGTTTTTCTATTCTAATTTCGCCCAAGTTAAATTTATAAATAGTTAAGTGGTCGTCGGGGTCGTAAACAGAATCGGCGCCAAATCCATCCACGGGCTCGACAGCCCGGGTTATAGAATTGTTTTGAATTAAATTAAAATCGGTTGGAAACAAACTAATATCCTCAAAGTTTTTAAATTTGCCTAAATTGGTGCTAAATCCGGTTTAAACCTAGTTAATTTAACTAAATATAGTTTAAATCTAGTTAATTAAGCAACATTTCATCATAGATTTATAGGTTTTTAAGCGTATTTGAAAAAATCCTCGCCTTGATCCCCCCTAGGTTTTTGGCCAAAATTTTGAGAAAAATTCCATTCCTAATCTCCCCCCCCCCTGGACCGGCCGACCTTCTCGAACTCTGATCTTAAGCAATAATTTTAACTTGATAAAATTAACTTCTAAATTAATAAAATTAATTAAGTATATTTTATTACCAATATATTTTTAAACAATTAACCTATATTACCTTTAATGCAAAAATAAACTATAAGATAAAATAAATTTTTATTAAATTAAATCATCATAATTAAAATATTATTAATTTAAAAATTATAAATATTTAAACATGGCGTTAAACCAAATTAACGAAATCAACATACTTGTTATGGGTGAGACTGGAGTTGGAAAATCAACATTTATTAACGCATTCGCTAATTATCTAAACTATGAAACACTGGAAGAGGCGATGAATAGTGAACCGATTTGTCTAATTCCGACCAAATTTAACATTTCTGATCATAACTATGAGGAGAGGACAGTCACATATGGTAAGGATGATACTGAAAATTATAGAAACACTGGTCAATCAGCAACTCAAAAATGTATTGCCTATTGATTTAATCATGGCGACAAACTTATCCGGGTAATCGATACATCCGGCGTTAGCGACACACGTGGCCTTGATTTTGATAAAGTTAATTTTGCCAATATACTATCATTTATTGCAGAGTATGAAGAACTGCATTTAATTTGCATTTTAATGTTGCCTAATAATAATAGATTTACTGGTTGGTTTAAATATTGTATCAAGCAGTTATTTTACCATTTGCAGAAAAGCGCAAGTAAAAACATTGTGTTTTTATTTACACACACGCGTGCTACTTTATATAGACCAAAAGGCACGTTGCCCTTGCTAAAACAAATTGTTTACAAAATTAATCAAGATCAAGACAAGAATATAATACCGATAGCAAAGCATACGATGTATTGTCTCGACAACGACTCGTTTCAGTTTCTGATTGCATTCAAAAATGGCATCAATTTTGATAATAATGAAATAGTTGACTATAAACAGAGCTGGCTTAAATCTGTTGATGAATGTGAAAGAATGATAGCATACATAACGTCCGGCGTTTACGGCGAACCCTTACCGCCCCATTCAGTGCAGAATACACTGTCGGTGAACGAAACCCGTCGACTAATTGTGGCGCTCGAGAAACCAATCGCTAGTATTACAGAAAAAATTGAAAAAACTGTAAATCAAATAGACGCGCTTGAACAATTGGTTAAACATTCAAATTGCAACATTAAAGACATTTTTGATGACATCGAAAAAAATAAACATAATGCAACATTTAAGTTTTATGATATTATATCTTTTATTCTTATAATACCAATATTTATTAAAATTTATAATTTGCATCATGCCAAAAGTAAAAATGATACTTTAAGTAAAAAATTAAGCAATGCCAAATTCATCAAAAAATCTGAGGAAATTTTTCTTGCTGAATTATTAAAGGAAAAAACTAATTTAAATTTTGAGCGCAAGATAATATTATAAGCATCAGCAAACTTTGCCTTGTTTCTTAAAAACAATGCAATTACATCGTACAATGACTCTTACAGAGATTATCTCTCAGAACAAATTAATATTGAGAAAAGTTCAAATAAACCATTTGAAAAAATTAACCAAGCTGTTGAAAATTTAAATAAAATTTTGCATGATTATGATCATGAAATATTTATTTTAGAAAAAACAATTGTTGACGGTAACAAGAACATTTCCAATATTTCAATCAAACACATTAACATGATAGTTGCAAATTTGTACACGCTTAAAGAAATGGGAGCGGAAATTAAAAATCTGCATGAAAAAAGCAAAAGTTAACAAGCAATTAGCGTTAAGCGAGAAATTAAACACCTTGTTAAAACAAAAAATTCTAAACAATTTTTTAAATACTTTGTTAATAAACTAAATTAATTTAACAAATTAGAACTTAATATCAATGTTTAAATTTAAAATATTTAAAATATTTTCTAAATATTTTGCATGTTAAGTTAACGCAAGCTTTGTGTAAAATATTTAAAAACATTATTTTATTATTTTAATAATTACACAACAAATAAATTTTAACATTTTAATTGAGTGTTAAAAAATACAGTAAAACAAATATATATAAAAACAATTAATGATGGTGCAATTTATTATAATTAAGGCTAAACATTGGATGCTTTGACCGATGCTCTGACAATGTTTTATTTTTAAAATTGTAACATACAAAACACAAACTATTAAGACAAAATTTTAAAAATAAAATTAAGTTAATTTAACTAAAAGTTTTTAAATAAATTAATATTAATTTTAAATTGCAATTTTGACACTGGCCGTATTATATGTTTTTAAATTTTTATAAATATAATACTTTTTTTGTGTTTAAAAATATTATATATTTACTGTTTTATATTTTCTATGTTTTACTAGACAATAATTAAATATTCAAGTTTAAATAAAATAGTAATTTACAAATTGTCAACAACAAATTGATCAACTTGATTTTTACGATAAATTAAATAAGCATAAACAGCTGGTAAAATAGCGTAAACCAAGCATCCTAGCACCGGTGTAATCTTGTAACATTATAGTAAGTAGTAATCCAATTGTTGCCAATACCGAGATATCAACCATAAAACCCTTATTCTCTTTAATCGTTGCAATCAAACCACTTATGGCAAACATCAGTAATATTACCGATATTACCCACAGAATTATAAATTTATTTTCTATTTTGTAAATTAATATGTTATTTTATTTATTTATAAATATTCTTGGTATATTGTCTAAATTTTATTATACTCACTTTGATAAATTTGGCCAGTTGAATCATCTTGGTATTTAATGCTGTGGTAGTAAACTAGTTCTAATACTCCGATACCCGATATCTGGTTACATGGATTATACTTCCTTTGGTAAATTTGTTCAGATGAATGATATTGATATTTATTGCCGGGAAAGTAGTATTTAATAACTAGTTTTATTATTCCAATACCAAGTAAAAATGAGTAAGCACATATTTGCAAGATACATAAAACAATTAGTGTTATTTTAACGCAATTAAAACCACAATTATTGTTAGCCATGCTTGAAATTATAAATAGTTAATATTATTAATTAATAATTAAAAATGTTAACATATTTATTTTAAATAGTAAAATTTAATTTTTATTAATTTTATTTTGTAAATATTTATTTGACTGTTTGACACAATATATTGTTATTTTAAATTTAAAAAATTTATTCAAACATAATCTGAAATATTGTTTATAAACTAAAAATACAATTCTTAAAACATTGAAATATTTATTATTTATACAAGCAGTTGAACTCGTTTACCATTAATATATGTACTGTATACAAAAATTGAACCAGAGAAGTTTTAATCTTAAAGCGGTTATTATCAACAATATTATTAAGTTACTTTATATTAATTTACTTTTGAATAAATTGTTTAGTTGTAATACTTAATGTTAGAATAATTAAATAACAGTAATAAGCCGCTGTCAAAAAAATAACTTAATAGATATTACTATAATATAATATCGAGTGCATATAAGTTATACCCTTATGATATAACGTTGAGCGTGGCATAGTTTCACTGTGGTGCAGAGAAGATTCTTAACTCGATTTGTTCTCTAATAGTTTTAACATACAAGAGTGCAAATGTGTTTCTGGGAAGAAATAATTATTATTATAATTTTAAAAATTTAAAATATACTAGAAACATTTTAATAATTAAAACACTTACAATATATTGATATAATGTAAATTAAATTTTAGTTAAAATTTTTAATAAAAATTTTGTTTTTTTAAATGTTTTTGGCAAATAATTTTTAAGTTTTTTAAAATATAGCTAAAATTAATATTTTAAAACTATAATAATAAAATATTTATTTTTAAAAAACAAAAGATGAGTAACAAATATTACATTTTTAAATTTGTAATATTGGCCAAAATTACAAAAAAATACACCTGTTTAATTTAAAAATTTTTTAATTTAAACTATTTATTTATAAAAACTTAAAAACAAAAAATATATTATATAAAACAAATAGTTAAAACCAATAATTGAAAAGGTCGTACGGTCCATGGTAATTAAATAAGAAATTTTTTCAAAAACGCTCAAAAAATTTATTTAATTATTATAAAAGTTTACTTAATTTAACTGGATTAGCAACTAGACTAAATTTAGCAACAATTAAGAAAAATTTTTAACTTTTAACAAATTTATTTTCTGTTATAAAACAAAGTTAAAATTTAAATTTTATGCTAAATTTAGTTTAAATAAAGTATAATTATTTTAATTGTTTTAATTAAATCTAGTTAAATTATTAACATATTTAAATGTGTAATGAGTTAAATACATTAATATATTATATATTTTTTAAATAATAAAATTTAAATAAAATTATAATTTACAAATTACTAACAACAACAACCTGGTTAATTTGATTTTTATGGTGAATTAAGTAAATGTAGACAGCAAATAAAATAACATAGCCAAAAACTCCAACAACTAGACAGTGATCTGTAATCACTATAAACATCATAAATAATAATCCAATTGTTGCCAATACCGAGAGTACAATCATAAAACATTTACTCTCTTTAATCGTTTCAATTAAGCCACTTATGGCAAACATTAGTGATATTACGGTTATTATCAACAAAATTATTAAATTATTTTCTATTTTGAAAATTTAATATTATTTTTTAAAATAAATTATTTTGTTATTTTACTAAACTTATTTTTGTAATCAAAAATATTTTCTTGACTATTAGGTTCAAATAAAGGGGTTTAATAGTTAATGTTATCATACATACTTTCAAAACTTGAATTATTTTGTTTTGTTTAATTAATTTATCTTGGTACTTGAAAACAGAATTATTTAATAGTTTTAATAAACCAGTACCAAATAAAAATAAGTAAGAACAAATTTGTAATATATATAGCACAGCTAGTGTTATTTTAACGCATTTAATACCACTGTTATCTCGGTCAGCCATAACTGAAATATTTATAAAAACTTTTGAGAATATATTTAAAATATTACTAATGATCTAAAAATATAATTTTAAATAAAATAAAATATTTATTTACTATTAAACATTGTTTCCATTTAATATACATTAATATAGCCAAGCATTTATTAATAATGTTATTAAAGCTTAATGATGTTAGAAAACATTGATATTATGAGTCACAATTTATGACTATTCTTAACTTTATTATTTAATAGCTTTGTGTAAAATATTTAAAAACACTATTTTATGATTTTAAAAATTACACAACAATTAGATTTTAACATTTTAATTAAGTTTAAAAAACACAACAAAACAAATATATATGAGAACAATTTTATTAAATAAATAAAACTATTAATAATGTTGCAATAACTAAGGCTAGACATTAAATGCTTTTACTGATGAGTTTTATGTTGTATTAAAAAAATGTAACATGTTGCAAAACACTAACTAGTAAGATAAAAATTTTAAAATAAAATAAAGTTTAACTAAGCGTTTTTGAATAAATTAATATTAATCTTAAAATACAATTTTGACAATTGCCGTATTATATGTATTAAATTTCTATAAATATAATACTTTTTTATGTTTAAAAATATAATGTATCAATATTTACTGTTTTATATTTTATATGCTTTACTAGACAATAATTAAATATTCAAGTTTAAATAAAATAGTAATTTACAAATTGTCAACCACATCTTGATTAACTTGATTTTTACGATGAATTAAATAAGCATAAACAGCTGGTAAAATAGCGTAGACCAAGCATCCTAGCACCGGAGTGTAATCTTGTAACATTATAGTAAGTAGTAATCCAATTGTTGCCAATACCGAGAGTACAATCATAAAACATATACTTTCTTTAATCGTTGCAATTAAGCCACTTATGGCAAATACCAGTGATATTGCGGTTATTATTAACAAAATTATTAAATTATTTTCTAATTTATAAAATTAATATTTAATTTTATTGTTAATAAAATATCTTGATATATAATAATAGTTAAGTTTTATTATACTTACTTTTGTAATCAATAATAGTTTGATGATCATATTGTTCAAACGATTGATCTTGGTAATTATAGCCAAAATAATTAAAGAGCATTAAAAAGCCGCTGCCAAGAAAAAGTGAGTGGACACATATTTGCAATAAATATAACACAATTAGTGCAATTTTAACGCATTTAAAACCACAATTTGTTTGAACAACCATAGCTAAAATTGTAGATTGCTATTTTCTTTTAAAATTTAAAATAGCAATAAATTAATTTCAGTTAATTTTATTTCAAAAATATCTGTTTGAATGTTAAAGTTATTCTAAAAAGAATTTTCTATTTGAAATAGAATCTGAAATATTGTTTACAAAATATAATCTAAAAATAAAATTTTTAAAGACATCAAAATATTTAATGTTTATATAATCAGTTGAAGTCGTTGTATATAAATATTTAATTTGAAAATCTGTTCAGTATATAAAAAGCAACCAAACTATCAAAATTTTATTGTAAAGTATACAAAATTCTAAATTAATTTTCACGCTGCAACATTTTTATACATGCAACTATTTTTTTTTAAATCACGCCCGGGGCTTTTATTTTGCACCTTCAGGAATTTGAAGCATTACACCGTGAGATATGGTAACACTGGATAGTGGTCACAGTTTTAAGAGCACACATCTGAACGCTCCGTATATGTATTATATGGCTACATATAAAATATTTAGTATATTTAGTATAAAATAACCGCTTGTACACTACTAATAAAGAGCTCTTGTTAACCAGCCCGTAAGCACCCAAATCCTTATTAAACTTTTTAAAATAATGATTAGCTTTAGCGGGATTTAAACCCACTACCAATTGCATGCGCAAAGTGCATGAGCATTATCTGGTGCCTAAATAATTGCCACTCTTTGAACGTCAATTGACTAAAACTTAAACTATGACTTAAATTAAATCAGAGATCGAGAAGGGGGGATCAGGCAAAAATCCCCACCTGATTTTGAAAATTTGGATTTATCTCCTCCCTAGCATTTGGTCCAAAAAAAGGTACCCCCTTTGAGGTTTTGCCGGCCGCCTAAGGTGGCCGGCAAATTTTTTGTGTTTTTTGCCCAAAATTAGGAAAATTTCTCTAAATTGGTGCTAAATCCGGTTTAAATCCAGTTAATTTAGCTAAATTTAGTTTAAATCCAGTTTAAATCTAGTTAA
>JAQFXP010000549.1:0-28004 GCA_034693685.1 Belba bartosi
GAAAACTATTTTGAATAAAAAAAATAAAAAAAATTACTTTGTGTGGATTTACTTATAGAAGCTAATTATAAACAATTAGGATCAATTTGGCGAAATATTTGAAATTGCCCTTTCCTCTTTTTGATTTGTTTTTGAATAACTTTAATTAATTTTAATTATATTATCTTTTTTTATCTAAATTATTAATAATTTTTATTATATTTGTTCTAATTCGTCCTAATTTGTTTTTTAAAACTAAGCTAGATTATTTATATTAATTATTAAATTTAAAAAAATTAAATTATAATTTTGTTTTAAAAAGTATTTTTTATTTTTATCATATATTTGATAATACATTTTTTTAATTTAAAATAATTCTTTAAATTTAATGACAACACGCGATTAACATATATTTAATTGAATTTAAACAAATATTTTGATTATTTTGTTTATAACTACAAAAAATTTGGCGATTATTCAATTTATTAAAATTTTTGGCTCATTTGAAAAATGTAAAAAAATGATTATTTGATTTACATTTTAGTTAATGAATTAAATTTCAGAAAAACAATCGAGTTTTAAATACATCACTATGACTACTACTTCAAAAAATTATTTTGAAGTTTTAATAAAAATATAATTATCTAAATAAAAAATATGTATAAAGATAAATATTGATTAAATTTTTTATCAAATAAATAATATGTTTATTAATTGATAGAATATATAAAATTTAACCCACATATATTTTAAATTCTCTGATGTAGAATTTATTTCTATAAAACATTTCTTTATTTACTCTGTGTCCAAGGTATAAATTCGGCTTTATTATTAATTATCAACAAAAAAATCAATTATTACAGGCTTGTTCTTTGAAATATGAATAGTTTTAAACTCAAATAATTTTTTTAAAATAAGACATACAAACCTCAATTTGACATCAAATTTAAGCTTAATTATTACATTTTAAATATTAATATTGTTTGCAAACAAAAAAGTGTCTAATTTTAAATTAAACCCGAAAAGCCGCAATGACTACGTTTGGTTGCTTTCCGGCTAGTGTTAAAATTAATTAATAATCGTCAAAAGTTTTTAAAATGTTAAAATTTACTAAATTAGTCAATTATGAGGTGCTTTTTAATTTAATGTAAAAACATTTATAAAATAATTTTAAAATAATTTTTTCAAGCATTTTCAACCGTGAAGTTTTTTGCTTTGGTTTGTTAAAACGCGAACTTATGCACTACAACGAGCGCAATGTTAGAAAACTTTGGAAACTTACACATTGGGAGCGGCGCAAACGTTTGATGCCCACAATTATCTGAGCAATGATATCTTAAAAATACCAGTGCCGTTTAGTTGCTCGGATAGGTGTTCATCACATAAAAAATGTTTAGTTTTAAAAAACATTTTAATTGTATTCATAAATTAAAAATATTCATATTTTAAAGAACAAGCCTGTATAATTACTCTAATGCAAGTTATTAAATGTTTAATTGAAGTGACCTAGTTTATTAATTTGCGTCATAAAGCGTGTGACATAATACAAATTTATTATAAAAGTTAACTTCATACAAGTAATATTGTAAAATTATTATAAATAACTTTCAATATAATGTTCTTAAAAAACTTATCTTCGTAAATGTTATAAATTAAACTTGTGATTAATTTTTAAAAATATTTAATTTTTATTTTTAAATGTATAATAATTAGTAATATATTAAATATATATATAATTTCAAATGAAATTTTAATTATAAAATAATATTTAAATTTTTAATTCAAATTTGCAAATAGTTTATATTTAGGAAACAAATATTAATAAAGATAAAATAATCAGTATTAATATAAAAAAAATGTCCGAGTCAATTTTTGTAAAATTTGTTCAATACCATTACATATGCACTAATAATGCAAATAAAAAATTTCGAATAATTCAAAAATTAATTTGTTTATTTAATTGGTTTATTACGTTTCGATATATTTTGGCCGCATTTACTTCAAACCCGAAAATTTGGTCATTAATTGGAGATCCGTTTTACTACACAAATGATAGAGAATTACTAAATTTAACATTATGTTGTCTGGCTGTTTTGGGTTCATTATTTAGAACCATATTTATTATTGGTAAATAAATTTATTATATATTTAATGTAAAAAAAATTTTAATTTAACATTTTTATAAATACACTATGTCTTGCTTATATGTTATAACAATAAAACAAAATTTATACTTGTTAAAAAATTAAGTTATAATTACATATAATGAACAATCCCTGATATAACAAACAATTTGATAAAAAGGATTGATTATAAATGAGATTGTTTGTATTTTATTTAAAAATTAGATTAAATTTAATTTCTTATTTATTAATAAATTTGTTTTTAAAGCGGAAAAACAAAATCGATTAATATTTTTGATCGACGCAATGCAAATGATTGTGAATTCGAAAACTTATCTAACTGATAGAAATTTAAAGTTGATGATTTTGGTGGAAAAATTAATTCACATGTTAATTTTAAAATTTATATTGTTAAGCTTTATTTTTTTATTTGGTTCAGTTTATGTTATAATCGCTTATATTAGACAAGATTTTGAAATATCTATAATATCGCTAATAATATGGTTTTTGTTACTAAACTATTGGGCGTTTAGTATGGCTTCAATCTGTGCATTTCAACACTCAATCGTATTTTATTTTGTATTTTATATGAAATTACGATTTAGAAAATTAAATCAATATTTTCTATCAAGATATTACAAAAATGTCAATTCTTTAAATTTTTTATTTAAAAATCATAATTATTTAACTCAATTAACGAATGAAAGCAATAAATTAATCAAATATTTACTGTTTTTTGATCAATACTTTTCAACATTTCTTTTAGTTAATCTCTTTTTTACATACTTTTACGGCAAAGGGATTCTACTTTTCCGCTTGTTTAATTTAATTTTAGCTATTTTTGCTAATTTAATGATCTATATGTCGACTAAATTTTCGGCTAACCTCTCATCGGAAGCGCATCGGCTCTACATTCCAATCAATTCATTTAATTGTAGATTTAATTTATCAATTTGTCAAAAACTAAAGGTTTGTAATATTTTTAAATAAAAATTTTCAATTGTTTTAGAAATAGAATTCTTTATGAAAATAGAGCAAAATATTTATAAAACTTTTTTATTGCCAAATAATTTTACCATTTACATCTAATTTTAAAAATTAAGCCGTAAATTACGCCTCGTTGAACAAAAAAAATTTGTAATTTTTTTAATTAATAATTTATATTTTAACAATATTATCATGCAACAATGCAGCTAAACAAAATTATATGCATTATATATTTTTTATTAACTGTTTTTTTTTATTTTCACAGTTACTGGCATTTATTGAACGCCTGTCCGGACCAGTGATTGGTATATATTGTGGAAATATGTTTGCGTTCACTAATTACAAGTTTTTTGAAGTAAATTAAATGACAATAAATTAAAACAAATTTTATTCTAATATTTAATGTCTTTTAGTATTCAATATCTGCTATCATGTTATTTCTTGTCTTTAACGGACTTCATTCTAAATAAAGGCCTGGATACTTTGTTAATTTATTTGGTGTTTTGGTAATAAGTTGTGACTAGAGTTTGAGATTATGTTTTTTATTGTGTGTTTATAAATTTTGTAACATTATTTAGAATAGTTTTTACCTAGTATTTTAAAAATTTTTAGCATAAATATTTACATTTATATTAATTAAATTAAATTAAATATATAATTGTAACATTAAAAGTTTTAAAAATTTTTAATTATAACATGTGCTAAGCCTTTCTGTCTATATGTGACTCCCAGTAATAGACCCCTGGACAGTTTATTTGAAAAGTTACTATTATTTTCTTATAATATCAATACAGTATATGAAAAAAATATTAAAATATATTTGCTTCAAAGTCTGTAATTAAGCATTAAAAATGTTTAAATTGCTCTTTAATTTAAAAGATAAATTTAGAAAAAAAAATTGAAATTTAATGTTGAAATTTTTTGAAAATAATTTTTTGAAATTTTATAGTTTAAATATTACATAAACATGTATATTTTAAAAAATAAAATATTAGGTTTATTATAATTAATTAAATATGTATAAATTTATTTTAAAACAAATAATTCAGAGTAGTAACATAAATTTTAATTAAAAATAGTATAATAATTACTAAATTTAATAAATGTAAATTTTTTGAATTTGTGTTTAAATATTCGCATTTTGTCTACATAAATTTTAAAACTATTTTGCATTCATTATTGTATTTTAATTTAAAAAATGTTTTATTTAAAAATAATTAAATAAGTTATAGTAAAAATATTTAAATAAATATTAATATAAAAATAAAAAAATATTAATTAAAGTTTTCAAATATATAAATTTTAGAGATAGTAAATATTAAAAAATAGTTACTTGTTTTACATCAAATATAGAATCTATTTTTATATTTATTGTATTTTATATTATTAATTGATAGAATATAAAAATTTTAATCTACATATATTTTTTAATTTATATAATTTTCCGCATTTATAATTTTTTGCATTTCCGCATTTAAAACTGTAATATTGTTATAAATAACTTTTAATATAATGTTCTAAAAAATTTAACTTTCTCAAATGTTATAAATTAACCTTGAAATTAATCTTAAATAATATTTAACTTTTATTTTTAAATGAATAAAAGTTAGTAATATATAAAGAATTTATTTTTAAAAATAAAATAATATTTAAATTTTAAATACAAATTTGCTAAAATTTTTATTTGTAAAACAAATATCAATAAGGATACAATAATCAGTATAGAAATTAATATAATGTCACAATCAAGATTTTTAGCATTTGTTCAAGATAACTACATATTCAGCAATACTCCAAACAAAAAGTTTCAAATAATTCAAATAACTATTTGTTTATTCAATTAGTTTATAACGTTTCGATATTTTTTGGCCGCATTTACATCAAACAAGAAAATCTGGTCATTAATCGAAGATCCGTTTTACTACACGAATGATAGAAATCTAATTAATATGTCATTGTGTTTTTTTGGCTGTTTTGGGTTCATTATTGAGAACCACACTTATTGTCGGTAAATAAATTTAATGTAAAATATTTATTCATTTAAAATTTTTATAAGTATAGTACAATATATCTTATTTACAGGGGTTGTGAAGGTCGGCCGATTTAGGGGGGGGATCAGGGGAGGGATTTTTCTCAAATTTTTGCCTAAAAACCTAGGGGGGGATCAGGGAGGGGATTTTTCCAAAAACGCCCAAAAAACCTATATATTTATGATGAAATTTTGCCTAATTTAACTGGATTTAAACTAAATTTAGTTAAATTAACTGGATTTAAACAGGATTTAGCACCAATTTAGGGAAATTTTTCTAATTTTGGGCAAAAAACCCAAAAATTTTGCCGGCCGCCTTCGGCGGCCGGCAAAACCTTGAGGGGGTACCTTTTCTCGGACCAAATGCTTTCTTGGAAAAGAGAGCAGATATTTTTAAATCTTATTTTATCGGCAAAATTTTGTAGGAAAATATTCATTTAAACATTTTACATTTATTTTTAAAAATTTAAACATAAAAATTAACATCTTTTAATTAATAATTTATTTTTTGAAAATTTTGCCAGGCAACAATACAGCTAAAATATTATAAACATTAAATTTTGTTTTATTAACTTGTTGTTTTATTCAAACAGGTATTCGCATTTATTGAACGCCTGTCCGGACCAGTGATTGGTATATATTGTGGAAATTTGTTTGCGTTCACTAATTATAAGTTTTTTGAAGTAAATTAATTGATGTAAAATAAATGTCTTTTAATATTCAATATTTGTTATCATGTTATTTCTCATTTATAACGGACATCATTCCAAATAATGGCATGGATAATTTGTTAATTCATTTGGTAGTTTGGTAATAAGTGGTGACTAGAGTTTGACATTATGTTGCTTATGGTGTAATTATAAATTTTGTAAATTTATTTAAAATAGTTTTAACCTAGTAATTTAAACATGTTTAAATATAAATATTAATAATTATATTAATTAAAATAAATAAAATATATAAATAAAATATTAAATGTTTTTAAAAATATATATTTAACATGTCAATGTTTACGTTTTGTAATTATTAATTTATAAATTTTAAATTAATTTTAAAATTGTCAAATTATCAAGCGCATTGAGTGCTAAATGTAATGAAATTATTATTGCCAGTAATACAATACTAACGGCTAAACTATTAAAAAATGTTCAGTTGGTCATCAGTTTGTTGTCGTCTTGTCTTTCAATAATTATTAGGTATATAAAACAAATTAAATGTATTATTTGTAATTTGATATTAGATACGCATGATAATGTTTTCGCATTTAAATTTAATTTTATACTTACTGGTATTTTATCAGCAAATATTGTCCTCTATTATAATGTAATAAATTGTTTTAAAATTATCTTTGTACATTATTTTATAAATTTTTACTGCATTATGTTAAAATGTAATACTTTGTAACTTTTATAATATGTATTAATTGTTTTATTTTAATTATAATAACATTTCCGGCATTAAGTGCTAATTAGCAAACATGTATATTTTGTTAATTAATATTAATTTAATTGTAACTTTTTAATTAATTTCAATAATTGTGTCGATTATTTTTCATATATTGCCTGATTATTCAGAAATATTAAATCCTATCAACACAACATTTACAATGTATACAGATTAACCTTATAATTTCAATTAAATTGCGTCAATTTGAAAAAAGCAAATTTGTATTAAACTTTTATTACTTGAACAATTTAAACATTTTTATAAAATTATTATAAAATAAATATAAAAAATATGAGGTTTTTAATTTAAGAAAATATATTAATCTATTATGCTCAATAATAATACTGTATTTGCTTTCCTGTGTTGAATTATTCCAAGATTTATATTCAACTTTTATACTCGATTTGCATTCAATAAATTATACCAATTTTCTATACACAACTTTTATTTCCAACTTCCATGCGCATTTTCTATGCCTGACTCAGTTGGGCATGGAAGTTTAGTTTGGAGTAGTCCGATATGAATATTAAGTATAAATGTTGAATATTAAAGTTGAGTTTGGAAGTTCAGTATAAAAATATTTGTATTTGTTATTTATATTTAATAAATAAAAATGAATTAATTTAATCACTTAATTTGAAAGAGTTGCGGTTGACTCATACAAATTTTCAAAAAGGATTAATGCCTCTGAAAGTCTTTTTTATACCTAGAACGTAAGCAACTGCTAGTAGGTTTAAACCCGCATTGGACTAATTATTATTTTAAAATTTAATAATGCATGTAAACGTGGCTGTACGACAAAATGCTAGTAAAAAATAGCACTTTAATTTATATTGTACAAACGTTTTAATCATAAATATGTTTTTAAATTAATTGGATAAGAGATAAATAATAAAAGATAAATTTAGATTGAAATTAACAGATAATGATAAAATAGTTTTTAGATTTAATTTTTTAAATAATTTTTTATAGATATATATTTCAACTATTAATTCAAAAATAAATTAAAAAACAAAATTGAAATTAAATGTTGATATATTTTTTCAATTATTTTCAAGGTTATAATGTATAAATATTACATAAACATGTATATTTTTAAAATTAAAATTCAAGCGTTATTATAATTATTTAAATATTTATAAATTTATTTTAAAACAAATAATTTTGAGTATTAGCATAAATTTTAATTAAAATTTGCATGTTAATTACTAAATTTACTAAAAGTACATTTTTTGAATTTGTGTTTACATATTCGCATTTTGTCTACATAAAAATTAAAAAATATTTTGCATTTATTATTTTATTTTAATTTAAAAAATTAATTTAAAAAAAATTAAATAAGTTATAATATAAATATTTAGATAAATTTTAAATTAAAAATAGGGAAATATTAATTAAAATTTTCAAATATTTAAATTTTGGAGAAGTAAATATTAAAATATTAAAAATTAATTACTTATTTCAAATTAAATATAGAATCTATGTTTATAATTATTGTATTTTTCATTATTAATTTAAACTTTATTCTTAATTTGATTAATAAAAATTTTAATAAAATAATATTTTTTGAACATTCGTGTTGTATTAATTAGTTGATATTTTTAAAAAAGAAATTTATGTTGAATTCAGAAATATATCATAATTGCAAATAAAATAATGTCAGCTGAAATATACTATAATTTATATTGCGTTTATCCGTTTTAAACTATAATATTTATTTTTAAAATAAATATATTAATAATTAATTTTTTTCCAAAAATAATTATATAAATATCAAATAAAATATAATAAATTAAAACCTGTTATAAATAAAAAAATTACTTTTATATAATGTTATGTGTCGGCGTATTCGGTTATTATTTCTTGGTTTTGAAGCCATTATAAAACCATTTAGCTTATACATAAAGTGAATTGAATAATAAACTAAACTTGTTAAGTATTATAAGATTTTATTTTAAATAAAATGTTACATATTAAGTTTAAAATATAAACTCCAATCACTCTTTAAATTAATTAACTCTTCTTTTTATATTAAACGGAGAGGATATAGATTGTCGGTTTTTGAATCTTTAAATATTATTTTAACAAAATTTATTTTAAAATATTTGAATTTCAACAGACAGATTCACGGTTTATAGAAATATAACAACAATTTTTAACCGACACTTATGTTTCAAACAGATAACAGTTTGAAACATTTACAATTTTTACTGTATTTTGCAATACTGTACATTTCTCCGCCGCTAAATCGTTTCGAAAATGAACGTATATAAATTATTTAAGTTATTTAAACTCAAATATTTAAAACAAAACAAAAAATTAAAATTTTTCTATAGAACTTTAAAATTTGAAAATCCGTTATCAAATAAATATTATTAATAATTCAGTTTTTGATTACGTATAAAATAATTAATTCACAATAATTTTAATTTAAAAGTCCGTTATTGAATTTTTTTATATACAAAATAACCTTAAATCTAAAGTTAGATTTATTCAATTTATCACAATAATGATAAATTAAGTAACAATCAATGTGCAAATACATTAATAACTATACCCTTAAAATATTTTATTTTTAAAATATTTAAAAATGGTTAACAAAAATAACTAAATATTCCATATTTTCAAACTCCATTATGAAAATATAATATTTATTTGTGTATTAAGCTTGACATAATTTTGTTTATATATATGTTAGTTTAGTCCATCAAACTAATATATGTTTATTCTGATTATTTATATTTTTTTCGAACTTAAACTTAAGAATCTATTACAATTATAGGCCTTTAACTAAATAATTAAACTCTCAAATATAAATAGAAAAAAAATTAAAACAATATATTCACTAGTGACTCGAAAATATAATTCTTTATCAAACAAATTATTTTAATTAACACTAATAATTTTTTTGATAATATCTGAATTAATTAATTAATTAATAGCATTATGATGCCCTTATTTTCAATAAGTTAATTAAAAAAACAAAATTAAATGTCAATTACATATTGATATACAAATATAGTTTATCAATATATCAAAATTTAATTAATAACATTCTATCGCTATAAATTAAAATGTTTATTTTATTGAAGGGTTTGACACTTATTTTGATATAAATACCAATTTATGGTGTTTCTTTACAGTTTATAATTTTTTTGGAAAAAGACTGTTCCTAGTTTTTGTAATGTTAATTTTTTTTAACTTAAGAATTTTTTGTATCAGCAATTTGTAAGTTCCCGGAATAAGCTGAAAATATTTCGTTACATTTTAGAATTATAATAGCCATTCGACTACTATCCAGATTTTTCTGCTACCAGTTGTAGTATTATGAATAAATCTAGCGTTAAATCTTATATGGAAACTTCAAATAATGCGTATTAATCATTAAAAATTAACTTGCTTAATTTTATATAATAGGTTTTGAATTTGCGAGTTTAATTTTTGTTTTGTTACATATGTTAATAATAATATTTTAAATTGATTTAAATAATTATTAAATAATATTAAACTAGTTTTAAATTATCTATTATATATAATTTACTAATTATTATAACTCTAATATAACTAATTTATATTTTATTCAATTATTGATTACTTATAAAAACAATATTTATTACATCTTATTGTTTGTAAATTACATTTTGTTGTGCAGTTTGTTCTAAGTAATTCAAACTGTTTCACAAATATCATTTATGAGTTTTAAACATTGCTTTAATTGATTGTTATTTAATTTTTATTTAGAGACACAAATAATTGTTATATTTTTAGCAAATATTATGTAATTTTAAACATTATAAAATAATGATAGTATTCGGGTATATTATTTAAAATTTATTAATTTAATTTAACCTGTAAATTTTTCAGTTACATTTTGGAAAATTAACTTAATATATTTTTATTAATACACAATTGAATTTATTTATAAATATTAATATTCTAAAAAAATAAATAATTTATGTTTATTTATTTAATGTCAACTAGTGTAATTTAACAATTAATTAAATTATTTTTCTTTTAATTAGTTAAGTAATTAACTTGCTGTTTAAATAGATTTAATTTTAATATTAAAATACTTATTAACAAGCAATTAATATAAAGTTTCTTTTACAGAATAATAAAGAAGTATAACAAATGTTTTTTTTAATAAGTATATACAAAAATTAAAATTAATTTATTAATTAAATTTTTATAATTGGCATAATATTAAGTGATAAGTGTTATTTTGTATCTGTAAATCTGCTAATTTACAAACAATTTAAATATTAATTTACATAAAAATTATATTAATAATTAAATAAAAATATTTTTGATACAAATCGCAACTATATATTTCAATTATAATCTTATATATTTTAAATAAATTGTATATTAATATATCAAAAAAAATATTTTAAATAAAAAACAAATTTATAACACAAATAAATTTACATATTATTTAAAATAATTATTTCATTTAACTAAATAAAAAAATGTAAATTAAAAATTAAACATTCTTAAAGTCTATATCAAACGATTGCTGTTTCAGTATTAAATAATGCAGATTATGAATGGAATAATTTGGTAATTCGATACCATTGTAAAGGTAATTAAATTGCTCTTGGTTAAAATTTTCATAATCATTATTAAAAATAACAGGGTACAATAACTCTTTGTTTTTCATAATTTTTACCTTTCAATTATTTGGTAAAATATTAATTAAATTAACAAATTCATAATCTACAGTCAAATCACCTGGATTACAACCGATAAATAAAATTTTTTTTTTATTAAACTTTGCTTTCTTAACAAAACAATCAATTGACTCTTTTGATATATTTGGTCTTGTTTTAAAAAATATTTTCTGCAAATTTATACAATTATCAATTAACATTGTAAATTCTAAATTAATAATATTTTTTAAAATTGTTTTCTCCACAAGCAATTGTTAATTTTTTTAAATTTACACACTTTGACAATTCTTTAAACAAATAATTTGTAATATTAATATTACATGTAAAAAACATATTTTTCAAGTTAAGTAAAATATTTGAAATGTTCATAAACGTTAGAATTTATACCGAAATCTATTAATTTTGTCAAGCATTTTAATTCAAAAACATCTTGTTTATCAAAACAATTTTTCTCGGAAATATATAATTTAGTTAAATTATTAAATTTTAAAAACCCAGAAAATAATTGATAAACAAATAGTACAATAGTATTATTGCAAGAAGCAATTGAAAATATAAATGTTTTTAATTTTTTGCAATTATTGCCCATAATTAATAGCTCTTTCTTAATGGAAAATTTATGTTGAGTTGATATTGATAGATCTAACTCTTCCAGTGCTACAAATTTACATAATAACTCTAATATTATTTTACTTCTTTTATAATCTATTTTGACAGCTATAATTTTTATTTTAATTATTTGAGCGCAATATTTACTTTCAAAATTATAAAAACATTTTACAGTTTTTATATTAATCGTAAATTCAATTACTTTTAAATTATCATAAAATTGCTCTGAATTTACAAAACTTTGAATGTCTAAACAATTTAATATTTGAATATTAACAAATTTTTTAATAAAAATATTTCTTATCCCTGTTTAACAATTATGAGTCATTTGTTCATTATTCACGCACATTTCATTAATTTTGAATCTGTTAAATTGATTTTTATCTGCATTAACTAAAAAATTAATACTAGATCCACTTAAATCCAAACTTTCAAATTCAATCACTTTTAAATTTGGGCAGCAATTGATTATTATTTTTATTATTTCATCCAAGATAAGAATTTTATTAAGTTTTATTTCTAATAGATTTAATTTAATTAATAATTTATTTAATTTATAATAATTTAGACTACTATAATTTAAATTCTTCGCATAATAAATAAAAAAGTCAATAACTTTAATTGGTTCAATTACACTATTTATAAAATTATTTTCAAAAATATCTATATTTAATATATTTATAAAATTATAAAGATGTAAACTTTTTTGATTAATAAGTGCCAAACTACTCCATTTAAAACAAACTTTTGTTAATTTTTTCGTTAATATTAAGATTAGAAAATATTTTATTAATATTTCTTTAGGCAAAAAGTTTATATTATTTATTATTATAATAATAATTTTTATGTAGTTTTTACGAATACTAATAAACATTATAAACAATTTATAGATATATGCAATTTATGGCAATAATAAGGCTTATTGGATAACTTGTATTAATTAATATTATTATTAGTTTTTACTCAATAATCATTCAATAAAAACAATAAATTTATTTTTATTAAACTATTTTATATATACTTTCGTATCAGTTGATAACCATATCGATGACACTTTTCAGACACTTTAAAACAAACATAATATAAATCATAATAATTATCTCCTCTTTTTACTATTTTAACAAATTCATAATGATACATCTTGCATAAGATATAATTAATTATTTTAACAAAATAAACAATTTTGTTCTTTTATTTTTTTTAACAAATTTATTCGATATTATTTGCTTAAGACAAAAACAAATAAAACTAAAATGTTTGGTTTTGAAAATAAATTAGCCTTGCGCAAAGTTTGTGGTAAAATACGATTAAGGTTTGGCTTATTTATTTCTGAAAGTTAATTGGCTTAATTTGTCAACTCCTTTTGCTTTTAACTATTTTCCCATTGAGTATTTAATTAAAGTAAAATAACTATTTAACTATTTAGAATTTACTACTATTTCCGTTACATAATTAATAATATTATATAATAATGTAACACATAATATATATTAAAGAATATTTTTTTTTGAATGATAAGCTTTCAAGTTCAAGTTTATTAATTATTTCTTTTTATTCTTGTTTCAGTATTATATGATACAGTTTTGTTTCCGACAAAATAGATTATATCTTAGTAAACTCGACAAATACGAAATAACTTTGAATTGTATTATTTTATACTTAATATTTGTTTTAACTAAATATTATAAAATTATTTAATCAAATTAAAAAAAATTTAATAAGTTTATTTAACATTACATTTTTAGTAACATTAGTACAGTAACATAAAATTATTATTAATATTATATTGTATTTTTATTTTTATTTTTATTTAGACCTATATATATAGTAATTATATATATATTTAATTAGATTTATTTTAATTTATAAATAAATTAAATTAAAATTTTAACTTGCTAAAAATGACGTTGAATTTTAAACATAATATTTTTTCTAGTTAATATAATTAAAAATAATTTATATATTAAATAAAAAAAATTTTCTAATAAAATAAACAGGATACTAATTTTTTACTTATTTTTTATTACTGTACGACTATATAATAAATTTTCTTTTTTAAAGCAATTGTATTTATTTAATTAAATTTTTGTTGTTGTATTTACTATTATTAAAATAAATATTAAACTACAGTTATTTAATATATTATTATAGGCAATAAACTAAAATCAACTTAAAGCAACATAAATTATAAAAATATGTTATTATTATTTATTTTTATTATAGAATTAAAATAAACAAGCAAATTTTTGTAAATAATTTATATTTTAAATATATAAACATATGATTTTAAGCGCATACAAGTATATTAAGTCATTTGTCAAGTTTTTTGATAAAAAACTAATAATATTTGCATTATAATTATACTAATTAAAACAAAATATTAACTAACATTTCTATATTTAGTAATTATAAAAAAAATATTTATTTTTAACACTAATAAACATTTTTATTTATGTTTCTATATAATTTAACGGTGCCCAGTACCAAAATATTTATGATATAGCGCAAATATTTATTTTAATAGCATGTGTAATAAATCAAGTTAATATAAAATTAATCCTTTTATTATTATTATATAATATTAAAAACATAGCTAATAATAAGAAAATAATTGCTGTAATATAATTTACTACTGTAGTATAACAAAAATTATAGTTTATATTATTTTAAAGCTACGGATAACTATACTATTTCTATATCATAGTAAATAATTTTAACTTTGCTTTAATAATGTTATGTATTTATAACACTAGTGTGTGTATGTATTTGTGTGTGTGTGTGTGTGTGAATATTAAAAGAAAATAAGTTTATTAAACAATATATTGTTAATTTACTTTAGTCTTGTCTTAAACAATTTGTCTCACAATTTGTTCAATTGTTTTATTTAACTTTTCAATCAATTTTCTCTATTTCGCATTAATATATCTTTTCAAAGATTTTACTCTAAATGTATTTTTCAAAATTGCTCTTAATAACTACGTAAATATTTTTAATTTTAAAAATTAGAAAATATAAAGTTATTTATATTAAGCATTAAATTTATTATTTATAACGTTTAATATTTTTAGTGCAAAATCTAATGATCTCATTCATTATCAATTAAAATAAAATGTTTCCAGGTTAATACGCTAAAAGTATGCTGGAATATTTTTGATTATTAAATATTTTAAAATTTAGTAATCTATATAATTTTTTATTTATTTTTGTAATATTTGTATTATATTTAAATAATAAATAAACTTAATTATTTATATTGTTAGATAATAGAATTATCTTAGCAGTTATTAATTGTTGCAAGGTTATTTGTTTTGATTTAAAAAAATGTTTTGTAAATTACTGTATTTATTTTATGCTGTATTTTAATAAGCTTACCATGTTCAATTTAATTTTCCTTGGTTATTTTTATTTTTAATTGTTTATTATTTAAATGTAGTTTGTTACGTAAATCTAAATTACAAATTTAAAACACACATTGTTAAATAAGCTTGGTTATTTTAAGTTATTTGTTATTTTAAACTGCCTAGTATAGTTTGTTTATTTTAATAATTGTTTAAAAAAAACTAACATAAATAAGTTAATTAATTAGTTTTAAACTGTAATACTTTTACAAAATTATAAAACATGTTTGTAATTAATAGGTTTGACGCAAGTTAGATTTGAACTTGATTAAACACACATAAAACAATGGCATTGAAAAACTTATCATTTAAAAACATGACGCAAATCGTTTTGCAGCTTGTATGTTTTGACATATCTCTGTTAGAAAACATTTTATTTAAAATAATTAGTTAAAATATAAATTAGAATTAAAAAACAAAAATTATTTTGCACAATGTTAAAAATTAATAAATGTAAAAAAATTTATTTTTAATCGACATTGTATTTTTAAAATCAAATTTAAGTAAGTTAATATATATACCAAATATGTTAAAATTTCTAAAGTATAAATTTATTTTTAATTCTATTAATGTTTTTTTTATTAACTAGTTGATTAATGTTTTTTCTAAATTACACAAACAAGTTGTCAATTTCTAATTAATTAGTTTGACGTAAATTAAAACCTGTTAAATTAATAATTGTCATAATTAACATTCAAGCATAGTTTTGCTGCATAGGACGCACATTGTGACAATAAAAACAAATAATACTAAATTAAAATATAGGTATTTATTTAAACAATTTATTTTAAAGTAATTAATTAAAATTATTATAGTATATTTTAAGTAAACAAAATAATCAATTTTAAATTGAAATTTTTAAATAATTATTTGTTTTTAAAAAAGTATATAATTCGCTAAAATTTGTAATTTTGATTCATTCCTTTTTGAATTTAATAAAAGTTATTATTTAACAAAACTTATTAAGTAAGTTTAAATTCTGATTAAAACTTATTCCGGCCTAGGTGCTATGTAAGTGGTACCTAGGTCGGGCGAGTGATAAGGGCTCTGACAGTTAAGTTGGCACTGTCATTGGCACTGGCTCTGGCTATAGTTCTGGCTCTAACTCTCTCCTTCGGACTTTGGATTTGGCTCTAACTCTAAATCTGGCTCTGACGCTGACTCCGGCTCTGGCTCTGGCTCTGGCAATGGGTTTGATTCTGATTCTGGATCTAACTCTACAGCTAACTAAACTATACTACAATACTGTATAACTGAATTGAAGAACAACACTGATTAAGATAATTAAAGTCAAACCGCTCGGGACTTTACCAGTTGGATCAAAAACCGCTAATAAATAATTTCAGACAATGGGTAGCCAGGTGGAATCGTCTAATAGCGACCTTGATTTAACAATATTACTAAATTAATTTTTAAGATTATTAAAAATTAAATTTATAAAAATTCATTTTTACAACAAAAGAGTTAAACAAATATAATTTAAAAAATAATTTATTAAAAATTCTTAACAAATTGAATTAAAAAAAATTATCGATAATTATTTTGATTAATTAATTAATTACTATTAAAATAATTTTATTTAGTAAATTAAATTAATTAATATAATTTTAGTTAAAACATATATTAATTTAAATAAATAATACATACAATAAATATTCTTATATTTAAATAAAATAACCGAGTGGATTTTTCATTAAAAATAGATTAAAGTATTAGAAATAAATATAAGAATAAATTATTAATAATTAAATAATCTTAAAACCTATCTCGTTAAGCGTGGTTAATGTTTCGATTCCACGACTGACAACAAATGTTATGTATCGGCGTATTTGCTTATTATTTATTGGTTTTGAAGCCATTATTAAACCATTTAGTTTATACATAAAGTGAATTGAATAATAAACTAAACTTGTTAAGTATTATAAGATTTTATTTTAAATAAAATGTTACATATTAAGTTTAAAATATAAACTCCAATCACTCTTTACATTAATTAACTCTTCTTTTTTATATTAAACGGAGAGGATATAGATTGTCGGTTTTTGAATTTTTAAATATTATTTTAACAAACTTTTTTTTAAAAATATTTGAATGTCAACCGACAGATTCACGGTTTATAGAAATATAACGACAATTTTTAACAGACACTTATGTTTCAAACAGATAACAGATTGAAACATTTACAATTTTTAATGTATTTTGTAATACTATTACAATTTTTACTGTATTTTGCAATACAGTACAATATTAATATTGTAATAAATAAATTAGCAGTAATTATTTAATATTAATATAAGAATTTTCAAATGTTTATTGAAAATAATAAAATATACATCAATAGTATAATTCAACCAGAACAATTATTACTTATAAATAAGAATACTATATTTAGGGAAAATTATTTTTATAATAACAACCTCTCCAATGTTTATGTTGTTTAACCTTTTTACGACCAGAAATTACGCAAATATTCAACAATTTTATTTTATCAATAATTGCTAAAAAAATTAAACAAAATTTAAATTAAAATTAATCACAAACAAAATTGCAGTTGGGTATGGAAGTTGGGTATGGAAGTTGGGTATGGAAGTTGGGTATGGAAGTTGGGTATGGAAGTCGGGTATGGAAATTGGGTATGGAAGTTGGGTGTGGAAGATGGGTATGGAAGTTGAATATGAAAGTTGGGTATAGAAGTTGGGTATGGAAGTTGGGTATGGAAGTCGGGTATAGAAGTCGGGTATAGAAGTTGGGTATGGAAGTCGGGTATGGAAGTTGGGTATGGAAGTCGGGTATAGAAGTCGGGTATGGAAGTTGGGTATGGAAGTTGGGTATGGAAGTTGGGTATGAAAGTCGGGTATGGAAATCGGGTATGGAAGTTGGGTATGGAAGTCGGGTATGGAAGTGTTTTTTTTTTTTTTTTTTTTTTTTACTGGGTAACTGCTTTTATTCATTATACAATAATACAAATATTCAATTAATAAAAGTACACAATTTAAAAAGATAAAAATAAAATAAAATAGATTAAAATAAAATTTTAAAATTTTTTTCAAAATAGATGAAGATATTGGATAATGAAGCAGTTGAACTTACAAGGGAAGTAAGTATGTTAGGTAAACTAGATTTAGTACTTATTTAATGTTATAGTTTCAACTTTTGAAGTCAGAAATGTGTAACTACTAGTGTATATAATATAATAAAATAATGTTTGAAGCTTTAACCGCCGTGTCGGTCTTTCTTTGGAAAATCATTGCGTCCAAGACGCTGCTGTTGAATCCCGTTTAGAATATAGATTCTTGTCTTGGTTAGAATGCATATTCGATCATATCTTTAGTTCTCTGGCGCATTCGTTGTAACTGATGACATGCGTCTGATGACGCAGAGTGATTAGTTTTATGATCGGTTCCGATCCTTGTATTCTGTTTGTGGCAGTTATGGCACTTTAATTTCGTCTTATCATCCCGGACTGTGCACTTCCTGGTGTCATGTTCTTCCGCACAATGGGCGCATATATCTTTATTTGCTAGGCATTTCTTCGATAAGTGGCCGAAACCTAAGCATTTAAAGCATTGAATAAACGGTGAATAATCTTCCAGATGAACGAGTTGATGGTCGATCTTAAGGTGTTTTTCTGATAACATAATTGCGCGTAGTTTGGGAGTCACATCCAAGACATAATTCTGGAGGAATTCAGTTTTATTATTTTTAGTAAATCTTAGTTTTATATCGGCTTCCGTGACGTCGTGTGTCTCAGAAGCATAAGTTTTGATTGACTCGTTCTGATCAATAATTTTGTTTATAATGTCGTCTTTTGTTGTATCTTTTTAAACACCTTTGATAATAACGAGAGGGTTTTTCTTCTTAGATTTTTCGGATGTAAGCGTTTTTGATGAATTAATAGCCTTCATAGTTGTGTCTCTATCTTCTTCACATTCAAAATCTAGTCTAATTGTTTGGTTTGAGAGTTTAGATGTTTTTTCGATACCTCTGGTGAGTTTGACGTTCTTTATTGCTTTGATCATATGTTTCGTGACATCCGAGTGGTTGGTATTGCCGTCAATTGCTTTTACTACAGAAGACAATGTAGGCTTTGCTTGTGTTGTCTTCATGGACGCACGATTGTGAGTTTGTCTTTCTGGAGGAATCGTGTTGTTTCCCAGATCTTTAGTGAGGACAATATGTTGATTAATTAGTTGTTTTCGTTTTATTGTCAAGACATCTTCTTTGATTTTTGTTTGATATTCGATGATCGTTTTAATTCCTTCTAGGATCTGTTGCGTCCTATCTTCGTCTATTATTTCTGTTTTGCTTATACTTCCTTCCTGGAGGATACTTTTTTCCGGATAATCTTCATCAATTAGTTCAAAATCTCGAACATAATCTGACAAAATCAGTAACTTTTTCAGATTTTCTTTTATTCCAGGTTTTCCGTTTTTTGGAATTCTATCGATTAATATCGTGTTTATATTCTCTACGCATATATTAATACGTTGTGCAATTCGACCGAGATATAGATCTGTCTTTTCCGGTATTGGGTCTGAGAAATACTTTGTTTCCGGCTTCTCCGTAGGTTTTGGTTTATTATCGTTTGCAATCTTAGGTGTCTTCTTCTTCTTCTTTGATGTCTTAGGGGTGTGGGTATCCATCGTCTAATTGAGTGTACGTCCGGGATGCAGACGCTACCGTCTTCGAGGAGCCGCTGATCTGGTTCTCTTTTACGGAAGTAATGAAACGTGCAGTCGTTTCAATTAATATTAATGGTTGACTTATTAAATGTAGTATAATTACACCATATAATAAATTAAAGCTGAATTAGTGAATTAAAACACCCACTTTTGACTTATAAAAACACAAAATAAACACAAATTAAAACAGTTACTGGGCATTGATTTAACACTGTAGATATATGGTTTTAGAGAGCAGAAAAAATATAAAATTTTGCGACTGCTCTCCTTTGCCTTTTCGGGGTATGGAAGTCGGGTATGAAAGTCGGGTATGGAAGTTGGGTATGGAAGTCGGGTATGAAAGTTGGGTATGGAAGTCGGGTATGGAAGTCGGGTATGAAAATTGGGTATGGAAGTTGGGTATGGAAGTTGGGTATGGAAGTTAGGTATGGAAGTTGGGTATGGAAGTCGGGTATGGAAATCGGGTATGGAAGTTGGGTATGGAAATCGGGTATGGAAGTTGAGTATGGAAGTCGGGAAAGAAGTCGGGTATGGAAGTTGGGTATGGAAATCGCTTATTATTTGTATAATTTAAAATTTTTTTTTAATGTAATTATAAATATAATAAAATTATTATTTGATTAAATTACGTTATTTGTGAACACTCTATTTTAACCTTTTATATACAGTATACAACAGTATGGGATTATATTAAGAGTTTGCAGTTTTCCCTAATTTTTTCTTTAAAAATAGTAATCTTACTTATAAATCTACGCATTAGTTTTGCGAGAAAACACTTCTATAGAATAGGTTTATCTCAAAATCCAAATGGATGTACTTATAGATCCAAATATTTTCATCCGATTCTTGTATTATTTTTCGAATTTGTATATATTTTTCGACATATAATCCTTGTATTGACACCAAATAAATCGAAATTGTTTTATCTATATGTCGGAAATTTTGGTTTTTTTATAAACATGCAATTCCATATAAATTTGATTATCGTGTTACTTTCAGTAATTGTAATTATAATAATTATCTTGCATTATTATTACTACATAATTGATTTAAAGTTCACTTATATGCGTGTATTTGATATGATTTCTGGAGTTATTACTCCAAAAGATATTGGTTTATAAGACGAGAATATTATTAAAGATTTACTTCAAAAATCAAAATTAATTTTTAAATGGGCAAATTATGGACATATTTTTCAGTTATTTTATGTGTTATTCTTTCATTTTTACCTATTTTCATTAAAGTAAGTTATATTGAAACATTATTTATTGTTTTACCACATACAATTTGTATTGCATTATTTTATGTTTATAGTTATAATATCGTTTATTATCAAATGTTTTATACGTTTATTGTTACGTTTTATTTAAAATTAAAACTAAAACAAATTAATATTAATTTGAATTCTATTATTAAAACAAAAAAGAATAATAAAAATTATTATTTATATAAATTAATAAATTCTTATAATAGTATTTATGCCAAAATTATTGAATATGTTAAAAGTTTTTTCTCAAAATTTTTTGGTTTAAACTGGATAACTTTTTCATCAATATTTGACTTGTTTATATTTATGCTTATATTTAGCAAAAATTTGAATTTAAATGGTAAATTAATTATGTTAAATCTTAGTATTATTTTTAGTATTAACATGCTAATTTTAATTGATTTTTCCGCATCCGTCAACTTTGAGGCTAAGAAGACTTATAAGTTGTTGTCGTCTTATAAATGCATTTCTATGCGAACTAAACAACCACTGATTTATCGCTTAAAACATAGTTTGAAAGTTAATTAGTTTAAATTTATTATAATAAAATATATACACTTAATATATTTATATAAATATTACAAAACTTATTTTTATTTTATTTAGTTTTTAAATATATTTGAAAGAATTAGTCACAAACACGGAAATAAAATTGGATTTACGTGTTTTTATTTATTTGTTTTAGATTATTTTCACGGTTATGAGGTATGTCATATTAGATATTATATTATAAAGTGCAACAAGCCAGAATTGACCATTCAAATAAACATATTAGACATTATTTATAATTTAAAGCGCATAAACATTATATAGCATGGTTTTACTTTTATAACTAGTTATACTTTACGCTATAGATAACTATAAATAATGTTTAATACGCGTCATCTCAATGGTCAATTTGGGCTTTTAAACCATAAATTTCTTTAATAAAATTTATATTTATTATTATAGTAAGACCGCACAGATAGATTCAATAAAAATCTGTAATTCTAAACTTATTTTCCGTTTATTTCTAACTTTTGTTTTAATAATACAATTTTATACAATGACTTTATTAAATATGAAACCATTAGTAACAAATAATCTAAAATCTATTGCTATATTAACTGTATAAAAAACCTAATTCTTAACAGTACTAAAAACACAAAAGAACTGTAAAATTCTTAATTTAGTTATTAATAATATTTTTAAACTATTAAAAAACCTTCCAACATTTTATTACTATTGTCGATAATAATTTGTCTTCAGTTTGCTTCTGATCCTAAAATGAAACAAGAGATCTATTCAGACATAACTACTCTCTGCTCCGGACTTCACGTTCAAGCCTTTCCAGAACAAGTAAACTGTCCGGCGGTCACATATTGGCGCAGTCGGTAGGATTCTGCACCTAGTCCTCATCTCATTTTGTTTCAATTCGAAACTTAATTTATCTTCACAACGGATCTGAAATCAAAACAACTCTTACAACAACTAACAATAAGATCTCACCGGCAACAACTTTGACAAAACAAATATTTTGCCCAACATTTCGGGACAACTTCAACACCATTTGTCGGCCGACCACTAAGTTTGTTACCGAAACATTTTTTTAAAATACCAACTGTGGCGCATTTTCACGTTTAAATACCACTACCCTTTATACAGCAAATGGCTGCACAACATACTTCAAGATGTCTAAAGTTGAAACACTTTTCTGGAAAAAATGCAATTCTAGTAGAAGATTGGCTAAATTTGTTTGAGGTAGTACTTTCGGCAACAAACACCGTCGCTGACCAAGGCAAAACTACCAAGTTGATGTCTTACTTGACAGACAACGCCCTTGGATTTTTTGCAAAAAAGATTGCAACGGATATTTCTACCATCTCTTGGCCCGACGTTAGAAGACAAATAGAGAAACAATTTGGAAAACCAGAGGTCAACCCAGTTATGTCTGCCTTTAATCGAAAACTTACCAGAAACGACAGCATCAAAACCTATTTTGATTATAAAATGGCGATTTTTGACAGAACTTCCTTTTTTAATACTGACAAATGCGATGCTTTGACCGGAGGCCTTTTAAATATTTACCAGTCCAGACTCGTTGGTTTCGACATTAATCTTCCCGAAGATTGGATAAAAGTTGTATTAAAAATCGAGGTTCAACTAAAAAACTCGACTTTCAGAGCTTCAACTTCAAGACCAACACAGCAACAGAACAATCATTGCATTGTCGAGCATTGCAGTGACCAAAAACCGTTATTCAAACAGAAAAAACAGTGGAATCAACAAAATCAGAAAAAGAAACCGCCAACCCCATGCAGAATTTGCCAGAAAATGGGTCAAATTAATTTTCACTGGCACCGGGATTGCCCAAACAAAACGTCTCCCAATGATTCGGTAGCAACAGAAAGCAATTCTGCTTCTATTGGAGAAACCAATTTAGAAGAAAACAATTTAATCGCCGAAACAGCCTTGGTGATTTCTGAAATAAACAATTTTATAACAATAAATGCATTTATTGGAGCATTTGAAGTTGTAGCCATTGTAGACACCGCTTTTTCTACTAATCTGATTTCTCTGAATGTTGCAGCATATTTAAACTTTAAAATCGACAAAAATAACATAAAAATTCTAAACATGGCAAAAGGTTAGGTTCAAACTTTTGGTACTGTAATTTTTAGACTTACAATTGATCAAATTACAAAAACAATTTCTGCACTTGTACTAAAGGATTTCAAATACACTTGAATAATCGGAGCAAAATTTTGCGGTTTATTCAATCTAATGATTGACACCAAAAATTGGTCGGCATTTTGTAAACCACAGATTTCACTAACTACACTTGGTAAAAACGTAAAATCTATTATTCAAGTTAAAAAGGAAACAGCATCAAATCCAAAACTAAAAGAAACAATTAATAGCAAACAAAAAACAAATCAAACAGAATCTGTAAATCTCATTGAAACGGTTTCTAATCAAAAAGCCAACAAAATTGATTCTAATTCCATTTCGGCATTAAAAACACTAGAAACAACCAAAACAGTATTGAAATCTCCAGAGATTACTTTGATTATAAACAAATATCGGCATCTTTTTGCCAAATCTTCTACAGATTTAGTTCGGATTAATATCGAATCACATCGAATATATCTAAAAGAAGAAATACCGACATCACAACCTCCGTACTGTCAGTCAATCCACGCAGTCGAAAAGACTGCACGGCAGATCAAAGAACTGCTTAAGAAAGGATTAATACAGGAATCTGTATCTCCTTATGTAGCTCTAGTGACTCTGGCCGATAAAAAAGATGGCACTAAACGTTTGTGTGTTAATTATCGTTTTTTAAACAAAAAAACTATTTCCGACAAACAATCTATTCCTTACATCAATAACGTTATTCACAAACTTTATGGTTGTCGGTTTTTCACAAAATTAGATTTTGCATTAGGATATTTGCAAGTATCCGTTAGTCCTGAAGACATACAGAAAACAGCATTTGTTACCCAAGATGGCCATTATGAGTGGAAAGTTCTTCCTTTCGGACTAAAAAATGCCTTTGCAACTTTTCAACGCATTGTTAGAAATATTCTTGGCAACCTTATTAACCATGGTGTACTTGTTTCACTTGACGACATCGTTATTTATGCAAAAACATTAGAAAAACACAACAAATTACTTGAAAATATATTGAGTCTGCTTTCATCAAATGATGTTAGATTAAAGGAAAAAAATGCAGTTTTGCGACTTTTTCAATAAATTTTGTTGGTCACATCATAACAGGAGACGACGTCCGTCCCCAGAAATCAAAGATTTCTGCTGTTTCTAATTATTCACAACCAAAAATTTTAAACAAATGCAACAGTTTCTTGGTTTAGCAAATTACATTAGAGATTACGTAGCTGATTTCTAAACAATTTGCGAATAATTAAATCGCTTAACTAGCAAAAAGAATCCTTACAACTGGACTTCAGAACAGGATTCAGCCTTTACAAAATTAAAAATAATTCTGACTACAGATCCCGTTCATATGATTTTCAATTCGAAAATTCTAATTGAACTACACACAGATGCCTCTAGTGTTGACATAGGTGGCATGCTTATCCAAGCAGGGCACCCAGTTAGCTAATATTCTAAAAAACTCTGCGACGCAGAAACTCGATATTCCGCTACAAAACTTGAATGCCTCGCTGTCATCGACTCTATTAAATTTTTCAGAATTTATCTCAAAGGCAGTTTTTTTACAGTTTTTATTGATCATTCAGCTCTGCAGTAGGTAATCAGATTCAGGGAATCCAAACGTCGATTATTCAGATGGTCAGACTTTTTATCACTCTATAATTTCAATGTCATCCATAGACCCGGTAAACAAATGGCACATGTCGACGCTCTTTCCAGATTACCAAAATCTTTTTTATTAAATACTGAGGGCTCAAATGAATTGCAACAAATTCGGATTTACGGCAGAAACAGACTATTGGTTCCTGCAGAATTGAAACTAAGAGTTTTGACCGAGGGACACAATAACTGTGGACATCCTGGCATTTGAAAAACACAACAACAAATTGCAATTTATTACTACTGGAAATCAATCCGAGATGTCATTAGACGCTATGTTCAATCATGTCATATTTGTCAAATAGTAAAGACGACAACACATCTAAACTTTGGACAACTTCAACCAATACCCACGCTATCAGAACCAATGAAATTAATTGCTATAGATACAGTTGTACTTGGTTTTTCAGCTAACAACACTAAAGCAAAATATCTTCAAATTGTTCTCAATCATCACAGCAGATACGTATGGGCTAAAGCCACACCAACTAACACTTCCAAAGCAGTGATCTCTCTTTTGGAAAAAATTTCTAAAACAACCAGGTCTGCCAAGCGTTTGCTGACTGACAACGGAAAGAATTTTATTTTAAAAAACATGAAACGATTTCTTACACGACACTACTGTCAACATTCATTTACGTCGACTTATCACCCGCAAACAAACGACGCTAATGAAAAAGTCAATGGCACAATTGTCTGTAGAATTAAACTAGCCCTTCAGGATAATCAACGGCTTAAATGGTCATCAGTGGTAAAAGATGTGGTTGAAAAATATAATAACACTCTTTACGACACTTATGGTTTTACACCTTTCTACTTTATGTTTGGAAGAAATCGACTAAAGACTTCGTCTCCGCCCTTACTTGAAGCCCGAATTCAGGCACAAACAAAGTCTGATGCTTTCAAATTAAAAAAAAAACAAATGTTTGACAAGGTTCATCAACCATTACAACTCAAAGTAAACGATTTTGTTAAACATCGAATACTTTCAAATCATCCCGAAGTTCAGAAACTTACGCCAAAATTTAAAGCTTATTTTAGAATCTTAGAACTCAAAGATCCTGTTAATCTACTAATTAAAAAAGAAGATCAACCTGATGCTCAACCTTTTCTTGTTTATTTCTCTCAAGTTGAACCATACTACCGACGGGATCCGAGTTTTTTCTAACGGCGGGGAGTGAGACCGCACAGATAGATTCAATAAAAATTTGTAATTCTAAACTTATTTTCCGTTTATTTCTAACTTTTGTTTTAATAATACAATTTTATACAATGATTATATTAAATATGAAATTCTTAGTAACAAATAATTATAAATCTATTGCTATATTAACTGTATAAAAACCTAATTCTTAACAGTACTAAAAACACAAAAAAACTGTGAAATTCTTAATTCAGTTATTAATAAAGTTCTTAAACTATTAAAAAACCTGTGTTGATTTAAATATACTATTGTCGATAATAATCTGTCTTCAGTTTGCTTCTGATCCTAAATTGAAACAAGAGATCTATTTAGACATAACCACTCTCTGCTCCGGACTTTACGTTTAGGCCTTTCCAGAACAAGTAAACTGTCCGGCGGTCACAATAGTTTGCAGCATATATTTCTCTGATATTGCTTAAAATAACTGAAATGGATCGTGGAAATTAATAAAATTTAAATATTTATACTGATTTCGAAAATTGTGCACAAACTTGATGTAAATACAAATTGCAATTTGCATACTAATCAAACTACGCAAATTGTAAATTAGGAATTTTAATTAATGTTATGTAAATTGATTTCTGATTAGTTTATATATTAGAAAATGATTAGTTATTAGTTATAACTTATAACTTATTACCAGACATGTGCGGTTGTGGCGATTCTGGTGGCTCTCTAGATATCATGACATGACGAATAAAGCTATGTTTTGTTTCTTGAAACTTTATAATAAATTTATCAAAAATAAATGTTAAATATGTTAATGTCGAATATGTTTAAGTCGAATAAGTTAATGTCGAATACGTTTAAGTCGAATAAGTTAATGTCGAATATGTTTAAGTCGAATAAGTTAATGTCGAATATGTTTAAGTCGAATAAGTTAATGTTGAATATGTTTAAGTCGAATAAGTTAATGTCGAATATGTTTAAGTCGAATAAGTTAATGTCGAATATGTTTAAGTCGAATAAGTTAATGTCGAATATGTTTAATTCGAATAAGTTAATGTCGAATATGTTTAAGTCGAATAAGTTAAAGTTGAATATGTTTAAGTCGAATAAGTTAATGTCGAATATGTTTAAGTCGAATAAGTTAATGTCGAATATGTTTAAGTCGAATAAGTTAATGTCGACTTTAACATATTTAACATAAAAAAAATATTCAACTTTAACATATTCGACATTAACATATTCGACATTAACCTATTCGACATCCTGGCAAGCTGGCGCAGTGGTCAAGGCGTCCGACTGCAGTTAAGTCTAACTTAACAAACAGGTAGTGGGTTCAAACCCTGTCCG